>JAOEGS010020068.1:0-29059 GCA_025447755.1 Corythornis vintsioides
AGTGTTGGAGCAGGGGAGCAGAGTGCTGCTGTGTGGGTGATGTGTTACAAAAAGCTGCCTAGAGCTGTAGCCTGGGTTTTCATGGGGCTCTTGGTTTGCCATAGAGACCCCTGCTGAGGGTGGGAACAGCCAGGCTACAGAGCATCCATGGGGCTTCCAGAGGTGTCAATTAGGCAGGCAAAGCTCCTGTATAAGCTGTGTTGTTGCTGTTTTCTATTGTGCTGTGCTTTATGACATTTGCCACAGACATGCAGCAAGGTAAAGTGTGAACCTCACTCACGGGATGTTCCTTTCTTAGGCCACATTGACCATGAAGAGATCTGTCCCATTGATTGGTACATTGGAAAATAATAGTAATTCTGATTTTAGAAAACTTTCCCTCTGTAATCAAAGGTCTGTCTTCCTTTAAAGCAGCTGTATCCTTTGCATTCCCTTACTTGGCTGCTTGCTCATCTTTCATGAGGATAAACAGTTTGAGGGAATTTCCCAGAGGGAAACTCCCTGTTCTTTATGAGAACACTGTGTGCAGTGTTCACTGGATGCAACAGCGACTTGACTCTCTGTCCAGTATCATTTTTATTAGCTCCGTTGTCTTTCTTGGGGGGAAAAAGGGTGACAAAATGACACAATGACCCCTTGGTAGTTGTCCAGATTCCAACCTGACTTTCCCCACTTTCAATCCAGAGTAACTCCACTGAAGCAATGCTGTTACTCCAAGTTTTGGCTATGGAATTACCCATTTTAATCATCTTGAGGCTTAATGTACACAGATACCTGGTAGAGATTGACAAGGCTGGCTAATAAACAAAATTGTCTCTTTTTAGCCATGTGAATTGCAGGCAACTCTCCAACCATTCACAGTCCAGAAAAGTGTTTTTGGATGTGGGCAGCTCACCAGTTCATCAGAGAGCCTGCTCTGCTTTAGCAGGGCAGCTAACTTAAGTAATTTATCCTGTGGATTCCTTCTCAGCAGCTCTGTGAATGTAAATATCTGGTTATAACTGAAGGAAATTCTCTCTGGAGGGCTCCCAACTGGTGTTACAGGAGTTTGAGCCATGGTCTGCAGGAGGCAGCAAGATGTTTTCTGTGGATAGCAGGGTTCCTGACCAGAGTTAGCACTTTTCATGCTAAACAGAGTGAAAATCACAGATCATCTGAGCTAATGTGTTCCTCATGCTCTGACAAGCATGCACATGTTCTGCTCTGTGGACAATTGTCATTTTCCACTCCAGAAGTTACTGCAGCCTGTTTCCTGTTGATGGGCAGTTAATTAGCAATCAACTTTGGGATTTCTTCTAAAGCATTTTAATGCTTTTTTTTTTTTTTAATATATCACAAAAATATTCATGTCAGCATTAAATAGTAGCAGTCACTACGCTATCCAGGCACCTGGCATGCTCTGAAGATTATCCTCACAGAGGAAGAACACCATAAACTGTGGCTCTCCTGGGTCCCTCTGTCCCAAGTGATGTTGTAAACTCAATGACAAAACCAAGAAGCTATATTCCTTGCTAAGATACACCTATCTGAACTTAGAGCAGAGACAGATTTTCCAAAATTTCCAATATTGCTATATGGGCTTCTGTGCCTGGTCACATCCCCACCATCTCTGAGTGCATGTCAGTAATGCCTTAAGCACCATACCCAACCTCTCTCCAGTGGGGTTTGCTTTCTCCCTGCTGCCATTTTTTCCAACAAAAGCATCACTCTAGAATCTGTTTCCTGCTCCTTTTTCTCCAATTTCCCCTCTTCAGATAAGGCCTGTCTTCATCCAGATGCTCAAAGTAGTTTCAGCAGTTGCAATTGCTGTGTGGGAAGATAATTTTTTTTTTTTTCCTCAGAATAGCTCTTCTGTGAATTTGTGCATCATTTCCTTTTTTTGCCTGCTGATACCTTGAGTAGTTCCCTAATTCTGGTTGCTGGAAGGTTGTCACTTGTCTCTCCACATTGCTAAACAGAAACAAAACAGAAAATTCAATGTGCATCTCCAAAGCAGCACCTGCTGAGAACCTGTGGTGATACTCAGTCCCCGTGGGCAGTGAGAGTGCTCGAGCTGCCTTCACTCCACTGTGTTTGACCCGTTTGGCAAGTGAGTCTCTTTATGTGTGTCTGTGTGTGTGACATGCAGGGCTTTCCACCATCCCCAGCTGCCCCAGACACCTACAGGTGTAGGGTAGGGCCTCTAGCACAAGAGCCACTTGTTCAGGAGTGGATGTTGTATCCTTGGAAGTCATCAACTAACAGTGTCACCAAAAACTGCTTTGTGGCACAGGAAAGGTCCCTCTTTCTCAATAAGCTTTCTTCTGTTTCTTTGCAAGAAGCTGTCTGTCTTCAGGTGCAGTTTGTCCATCCCCTGTGCTGTCCTGTTCCCTGTTAGAATGAATCATGGTAATGAAGTAAGTTAATCATCTGTTCAAACTGAGTTCAGAGTTTCTTGGCACTGTAAATTAAAGTAGTATTTGCTGTTGGAAGCATGGCATGGCCTAATGTGAGAAGGAAAGGACCAGAGGGGGAGATTGGAGTGGTCCTGAAGTTGGATGTGCTGCTTCTGCCATGGCCAGTGCAATGGGAAGAGGGGAGGGTAGCTCCTGCTGCCTGCAGCTGGATGGGCTGTCTCCATGAACCACAGGTAGCACAGAGAAAAAGCAGGCATGGAACTACACTGGCAAATGGAGAGAAACCTGAATAACCACACAATCCTCTATAGCAGGTGGCAGATTGTGGAAAATTAGGACATTAAGAGTATTGATCACTACAGTTGTAGTTAATGAGATTCATTAGGTAAAATCCCTCATGGTTATTCCTGCAGCATCCTTTAACCAAAGGAGTTGAAAGCATCTACAAAGGAAAAAAAAAAAGCAAACAAAAAACCCCCACAATCCTAACACATCCTCCCCTACCCCCTGTTTAAAAGGGTTTGAGCCCCAATCAACACTTCCTACTCAGTATAAATATACATAAATTGTGTCAACAAACCCCAATTTGCAAAGTCAGACCCTCAGAAAATGTTACACTTGTAACACTACTGCTGGGGTACTGTGTCCACCCTGGGGTTCCCCAGTTCCAGAAATTAGTGACAAACTGGAGTAAGGCCAGCAGAGGGTCAGCAAGATGGTTGGGGATGCACATGATGTCTGAAGAGAGGCAGTCAGAGCTCATTTTGTCCAGTCCCATCGTGAGAAGGCCAAGGGAAGATGTGTTTGCTCTGCACAACTCAGTAGCAGCAATCAGACTGTAATGCATGGTGCACATGGGGTGAAAGGTCACAGGCACAAACTACAGCAAGGGATATTCAGATGTTATGAAGATAATTTCCACCATGAGGGTAGTTTAGCATGGAACAGGCTGCCCAGAGAAGCCATGTCATCTCCATCCCAGCAGACACCCAGAACTCGACAATGTCCTGAGACATCTGATCTCAGCTGGACTAACTTTGAGTAGGTCAACACCAAAGCCTTTCTAGGTTTAGTCTGGTTTGTGTTTTGTTTCTCCAAAAGGACATGAGAAAAGTTTACCTAGTTGTCTGATAATCAGATAGTAATTGAACCTGGAGCTCTTTCATCTGTGTCCTCTTCAGTCCACAAAGTGCTTCTGGAATGTGACCTATGTCCCAGGACAGGTTATAATCAGAAAGGATAGAGCTTTGCTTTTGTGTTTCATGCAGAAATTATGTATTTATTATGAGCAGGGACTTTACACAGGAAAAAACAAGAGTGAGATGAGGCTTTCAGCTCACGTGGTCATGAGGCATCTTAGACTGGGGTGCTTTCATGTGTTGCAAGAGAGGCAATGGTAACTACAGTTTTGGAGCAGACTGTGGTGTTATCATTCTTGCATCATTCAAACAGTACAGAGAGAGATAATTCTGTCTTAAATATTAGATCAAATCTTTGTTGGCCGCTTCTTTACCACCCTTGTTGCCAGAGATGGTTAGTTACAGCTGGAAGATGCTATCTGCATGAGAGTGTCCTAGACATCTTGCTGTTGCCCAAGTCTGAAGAGGTGAACATGGGGAGAAAAACTAACCCTTGTGATTCTTACTGCCTCTCCTTCAGTTGAATCCAGACGGCATCCAGCTGGAAACTGGATATTTTCTGTTCCTGTTTTAATCTTCCACTGCAGTCTTTAGCTCTTCAGGGCAGGCATTGCCTCTGTGGTGCCTGGCACATTGAGTTCCTAGCCCTTGGGAATTCTAGCCCCTGGGCACTACTGTAGTAAAGACTTAGCCTTAGCCATCCAGATGTGGGCACAGTCGTACTGTGGATAGTGGTGACAGCAAAATGAGAACCAAAAGGAAGTTGCTGCTGGTAATTACAGAGTATTTGGGAGAGCACGTGGATCATGCTCCATACAGTACAACTTGCCTCTCCTTCCTTTGGATCAATAGTGGTTAACAGGGAGAAGGTAATACATAGACTCCTTCAGCGTGCTGTTGCTGTGTTCTGACAAGCTGTTGACTGAAAGAAAGGACCCTGCAGGCAGTTTCTGTTCAGAAAAAAAAAACCCAAACCATTTTAAAAAAATTCAATCCCTTTCATTTACAAATCATGTGCAGAAATCTCTTTCCTTTAGAGCAGAAGAAACCAAATAGGAGTGAGAGCATCTTGGAGCTGGAACAAAGACGTTGTCAGCCAGAAGTTTGTACGAGGGTGGGGGGATTTTTCCTGCTATGTAATCTTCCATGTTTGTCTGCACTGAGTTGCTATTTCTTTTTCTCTGCTGTGTCTGCATGTCTTTCAGTCACACAAACCAGCAGAGATAGCAAAGGAGCCACTCTGCCTTTCTTAGGAGGCAAAATCTTCATTGGGTGATTTGGTTCCAGAAGGGAGCTGAAGTGGCTGGGTCCAGCTCCTTAGGCTACTTACAGTAATAGCTTTGAAAGTCTAAGGACACAGGCAAGGAGGGGGTTCTAGGTCTGCTTTTTCATGAGACCAACCTATGCACTCAAAAACCTTATGTAACTCTTTGGGTGTACAACCTTTTCATAGGTCTGAGCCAGAAGCTGCAGTTTTCATGGTACTGGTTGGGAATGATCTCTCTGATATCAGTATACTTCTCATAAAATAATCTGATAGACTAAGATAATGACACCCAGGAACCACAGAGGGTGTTGGCAAGGGGAGAGGTGACATGCTTGGGGGTACAGCAGCAGGTAGGGAGCAGTGAGAGGGATCAGCAGGTGAAGGGGTGTGTGAAACACTGTCAGTGTCTCTGCTGGTCAGATGATGTGTAGTACCTGGCAGAGGTAAATCTTCCTAGGCTTATTTATGGTAGGTCTTTCTCAAGAACTGTTAAGTAGAGATGGGCTAGTTGTTTCATGAAACATAGAATCAAAGAATGTTAGGGGTTGGAAGGGACCTAGAAAGATCATCCAGTCCAACTGCCCTGCCAGAGCAGGGTCACAAATGGAAAGTTGGCTCGAAGTTTGTCTTAGAGAGGTCAGCCTGCTGGGTAGTGGGCCTGGGCTTGCTTCCTCAGAGACCTCATCACATCTGGAATCTTCCCCCCTCAAATTCTACACTAGGGAAAGCAGAAATACAACCAAAATACAGTCATATTAATTTACTAGTCATTTTAATAGTTTTTTTTCTTGTAATCTTGTTTTGTCTGATAAACTTGTCCAGCCATCCCCAGGTAGTTTGGAGTATCTTTTCTGATACCTGAAAAAATACCCTCCCAATTCCCTTCAGGTTAATTTAGCTCTACCAGGGTGTGAGTGTGGTTATGTGTGGGTGTGGTGCATGTGCATGCTTATCAAAATCAGATAACTCCAGAAAACTAATTATCACTTCTAACTATCATTTCCATCTCTTCTCTGGAAGAGAGGTTTTTCACAGGAGTATTTCTTGCATGAGAGGTGAAATCAGATCCCCATCCAGCACTTGCTGTGTTTGGAGCATTGCCAAAAAAACCCTTTTTTTTTTTTTTTTTTTTTTTTTTTTTAAAGACATTCCTACTGGAATATGTCATGGACTATTCCCTGACAGGCTTCAGATGGGGAGCTGGAATGCAGACCTCCCAGTCACACACAGGAGGGGTGGCATCTGGGGGGCTCATGTTGCAATCTAGAGAAAATAAGCACTGAGGCAAGGGCAGCATTGGATGGAAAGGACAGGAGAAAGGGGCTAGTGCACATGCTGTGTGTAGAGAGCTCTGCACTTCCACAGCTCTACCACTACCCATTTCACACCAGCCAGAGCTGATCAGTGAATGATTAGCTGGGATTTATACATACAGACTTCTGCTAAGAAGTTATTTTTATTGCTTTTAAAGGCAATATCCCCACGACAGAATGGGTTGTCTAAAGCAAGGACAGAAGAAAGACTCTGAGCTGAGTAAGGTGAGATTTAGATCGTGGAAAACTTGTTAAGGCAGAGCAGAATAGATGCAGAATCCATTAATCTTCTGTTAGCCCAAATCCATTGGAGAGGGCTACCCTGCACTAAGGAGAAAGAAGTATAAAGAGATATATATAGATATATATGGTATATATGCTATAATGTGTATATGGTTGGACTTGATGATCTCAACCTGAATGATTCTATATATTCTGAGCTAGGAATAATTTCATTTTAGGTTCTTTGTTTCCCAGGCTTGTTTTAAACAAGCAGACCCACCCCCTGCCAGCAATTATTTCCTACTTCCTTTGGTGTCATGTCTGATTAAACCTGGAATATCTTTTAGAGATCATGTGAAAATGGCTTTGTTTTTGCTGGGTAACTGTCATGAATATCAACATAGCAAGTAGAACAGACTGTGGTAATAAAAATGTTGATCTGTGTTGCTGAAAGAGTGACATTAAGTGAATCTCACTGGTATTTCATTTGCAAACTGAATTGCACCTATTTAGGGAATGAGTGGAAAAACAGCAATGTTCATATTGATGAGAAAATCTGCATTTAAAAACACCACTTATTAATGATTCAAAACATACAGTTCCTAGGAGCTGTAAACAAGTTCAGTATTCTGCCTACTAATCCCTAACCATTATCATATGTAGAGAACAAGAAGTTACTCACAAACAGATGTTCCCTTTTCCAAACCTATTCATTTAATGCACATTTTACTTTCCAAGTCGTAGTTAGTAACTTTTTGTGGTGGGTAGATTACATGAAAGGATGGAAAAGCAGGGATTAGGTTGTTTGCAAAGGAGCAATGTCATCATGTTTGTTCTGGAGTCTTTTCCATCATGCCTTGCAGTGGAATGGTTATTTATCTTGGACTTGTCACTGCTCTGGAGGGCACTCAGCTTTATGTGTCTGGGCACTGTGAGGCACTATGAGATGCCAAACCTGTTCTGTTACCAGAGACGTGACTAATTGCAAAGTTAACTTCATGTTTCTCAGGTCCTAGTTCAGTCATGGGTCGAGCATCTCCAAGTATGAAGATCCCACCACCTTTCTGGGCAACATCTTCCACTGGTTAAGTACTCCAGTTAATTTTTTTTCAGCCTTCACTTCCCTAGGGTTACACATATGCAGTTCTCTCAGTCTCTCTTCATCTTGGTGGCCCTCTCCTGAACGCTCTTCAATTTGTCAATGTGTCTCTTTTACTCAGAGTCCCCAGCTGGACACAGTACTCCAGATGCAGTCTCATGAGTACTAAACAAAGGAGATCTTTACATGGATCTGTACAAGGAAAAGGAGTGCCACAAATTAGACACCTGAGTAGGCAGTGCCAAGCTCTCTGAGAGCTCCAACATTTCAATTACTTAAAGAGGGCTTATAAGGAAGATGAGGACAGACTTTTCAGTAAGGCCTGTTGTGACAGGACAAGCATTAATGGTTTTAAACTAAAGAGAGTTGATTTAGACTAGATATAAGGACATATTTTTCTTACAATGAGGGTGATGAGACACTGGAACAGGTTATCCAGAGAGCTAGTAGATGATCCATCCCTGGAAACAGTCATGGTCAGGTTGGATGGGGCTCTGAGCCACCTGATCTAGTTGCTCATTGCATAGGGGTTGGACTAGACCTTTAAAAGGTGCCTTGATACCCAAAACATTCTGTGATTCGTGTTGCCAACCATTTCTCATACCTGAATGCTTTCTGAGCAAGCCAGGGAATGGAAGATGGAGCCAGACTCATTTCTGTGGTGTTTAGTGAAAGGACAAGAGACAACGAGCACAAACTGAAATACAGGAAATTCCATTTCAACATAAGAAAAAATGTCCTCCCATGCAGGTGGGTGAACAGTTTGATAGAGAGGTTGGAGATTCTCAAAAGCCATCTGAACACATCCCTGAGCAGCCTTCTGTGGCTCATCCTCCTTTGGGGGGCTGGGTGGATGAGTGGGTGCCTTCCAACCCCAATAGATCTGTGAGCTGCTAAGTGGGATTAAAGAAGCTCTGTGTTTAGAGCAGGTTATAGGAAGAGAGAATGTTAGTTACCCACATTTGGATCAATGCCTTGTCAGCATGAGGTGCAGAGACTAGTCATAGAACCCACCAAAAAATGCTCTTCTGGATTTGCTGTGGCTGGGGCACAGAACCTCCTTTGGATGTTACTGGGAGAGCAGATCTGTGATAATAATCACAGTACAGTCAGTGTTGCAATGGGAGAGAACAACCCCAGCATATTTAGCATGAGTGGAGCCTTGCAAAAGACTGACAGTAAATAACTTCATGTAGCAGAGGCAGGAGGTCAGTGAGATTGATGACAAACATGTGAAGGGGGCTGGGGGAAGACAAGGAAACAGCAGAAATGCTGTTTTATTCATCTCTACTTCTATATCATCTCTACCTCTGTGTACACTGAAGCTCATGTGCCACATTTCTGCCCCCTCTCTTGGTTTTAAGTTCTCCTGGAGCTCTTCACCACCAGCTCAGCATTTCAGCAGACAAATAATCTTGCTGTTGACTGCAAACCTCGGCATCCCATGACACACACCCTTACTCCAGGCTGCTGGTAGAGATGTGTGATAATACCAGAGCCAGAACTGATCCCCAGGGGTTCTGTTGCTGCTTCTCCATCCTGGAAAGTCCCAGTTGAGCCCTAACCTTTCCTTTTGCACTTTAAAATCATGTAAGGACCTTTTCTCTAGTCCATGCTGACTTAGCATCATCACAGCCTTTGTTGAGGAACTGTCAACAACTACCTGAAAATCCAAATACTTGTTACCACCACCAGGGACTGACAGCAGACTAGTGAGGCAGGATTGTCCCTTAGAGAAGTTGTCTTGACTTCTTTCCCTTGTTTCCCTGTGTGGACAGTGATCTCATGGCTCTGCTGTCATAGAAGGGATTGAAGTCAGACTCACTGGTCTGTTGTTCCCCAAGGAGCTGGGGAGCTAGCTGGGAGCTACCCTGGCAGCTGTGCCCTCCTGCAGCACAGAGGCCATGGGTGATGGCAGTTTACACACCCTGGCCAGCAGTTCTGCAGCTTCAGTCATGTAAATGATGCCTGGTTCTGCTGGTTTACTGTTCTCCAGCTTCTCTGCTTGGTCCCATATGTCCTACGAATTCAGTTCAGATTGGTTTAGCTCTTCTGGTGAATTGCTATCAAGAATATGTTGGGGTTGGAACTCTCCCTTATGTCTTCAGCTAGCAAGATTGGTACATAAAGCTCACTGAGTATTTCTGCTCTTTCCTTGTCTGGTGAAATCTGGTTACCTGGCAGTGAGGGAGTAACTCACTAAGAAGAAAATTGTTTCCAAGAAGCCAAAGGCTTTGTTGATGGTGTTGGTATCTCCCAAAGGATCTTGTTGTCACAGGGACAGGGAGTGTTCCTCTGATCTCATCACAGCCAGTGCCCAGGAGGCTCTGCAGAGGGCTAAGCAGCATCCTGTGTTCTGCAAGTCAGGTTTTTGTCTCTCTGGAGCCAAGCACTGATCAGTCCATGGGTGTGCAGTGGTGCTGGAGCTTCTCCTTGAGAAAAAGCAGAGATCCAGCAACAGGGCTGAGGCATTTCCATTAGAGCCAGTCTTTACTCCAGTCTTCTGGCCAACTAGCTTTGAGTGTCTTTTGCCATTATGTGGTTTGCAGTTGTGTCCCAAAGGAAAAGAAATTACATGCATGCCCTTTATGCTCTTTAGAGTATATTAAAAAAGTGAGGGGGAAAACACCTTTGTTTTGACTTCCAAACAGGATTTTTTTGGTTGTCTTTGGATTATTTTTTTTTTTGGCCTTGTTTTGTTTTACTGGTTAATGTCACCATTCATCTTTCCTGGTTTTGCTGTAGGACTTCTTAGATCATTCACAGATGTGCACTGGAAATTCTCTCACTGGAAATTAAAAGATAGCATGCTGAATCTTGAACACAAATCATTTGTAACTCAAGTTGTTACTGCTCACAAAATCAGATAGAAAAGAGATTTTTCTCCACCTTACTGCTTTGGTTTCCCTTTTCCATAGAATTTATAAAACTGCCTCACAATACTTGCACAAGCCCCAGAATAATTTATTTTTTACAGTAACATCACAGCTGAGTTGTCAACCTTCCCCCAAACAAGTCTTTCCTCAGCCCATACTTTCTTTAGCCCTTTGCTACATATGGTAGAACTTTCTAATCAACAAAACCTGCCTTTTGCTTCATCTCTCCCCATTCAAAGCAGCTTATGTTGCCCTGGTCAGGTTTATGCTGTTTGCTGCAAAAAGCCAGAGTGAGCTGTAGGCACATTTCTCTGCTTCTCCCTATCAGCTGCTCATCTCAAGATCCCCTTCATACCTGTCTCTCCACTCAAGCTTGTCCTTGAGTTCCTAAACGTGCCCTCTCTCAATTTGCCAGGTCTGAGCAGAAGAGTTTCTGCCACATCTGCTCTACACACTGAGCATCTCTGATGCTGAACCTTTTACCTTTCCCATTTTTGCATCTTCCTGTTCCAGAGAGGACATCCTCTTTGTAGCAGAAAGCCATGACTTTGGGGGCCAACTGTGATAGCCCTACACCATCTGGCTCAGTAAATTAACATTTTCAACTATTTCTATGTGTGCTTAGCATGTCCTTTTTGCTTTGGAACGTGTGGTAACAACCACTTGGTTGGCATGGGATTCAGTGGAGGTGGTGGCAAACACCCTGTGTCTGCTGCCCCACCAGCAGAGGAGGGTGGCTGAGCACCATGTGCAGCCAGCATCTCTGGAGATGTTCTCATCTTGTTTTCATTAGTTCTTGGCCTTTGTAAGCTGGGATCGACTGGGAACAGCTCAATCAGAGCAGACTGGTGGAGTGGTCAAAGATGACAAGCAGAAATCTGTGTGAGCCATTCTAAAGAAGCCAGAGAAAAGGGTGGGTGCTTTGGAGTGGCTGGGAACATGAACTTCTCAGGAGTTTCTGCTTTCCTATTCTGGTGCAAATCTGAAGGGAATTGACTGATTTCTACACATTGCTCTAGTTATGAGGGTCTCCTCCTGCTCATGCATCATCCCCTTGTTCTTGAGAAGTGATGCACAGGGACAGTGATGGTTCAGCAACTGAGAAGCATTGCAGCATGTGAGTGAGTGCCCAGCACTTCCAGGAAACTATGAGATGGGGCAGTTCTCCTTTGAAATGCTCTCTGATGTCCAGAAAAATATAGATGGTGAAGTATATGCACCTACCTTCTCTATCTAAGCATCAGATTTACCTGCATGTTCTCACTCATCTTCAACAGCAGAAAAATCTTCTGGAAGCTTTCTTCATTCCTGGTTTCTCTGTATCTTGATCTAGTATCTGATGAGAAATGAGAGCTGTTTTTTTTCAGGTTTTTGGCTTTTTTAACCACATTATTAGATGTCTCCCAGAAAAAGTTTCTCCTCATGACCCTACAGAATGAATACTCTTTGGGGTATTATGGCTTGTGTCTTCCCAGACTAGTCCAGGAGATGTAACCAGGTGAACAAACAGAAGGGATGAATCAAAAATATTAGTTGAGACATGTGGAAGAATTTCTTCCCCAGGAGGGTGGTGAGACACTGGCAAAGGGTGCCCAGAGAGGTGGGGGAAGCCCCAGCCTTGGAAGTTTTTCAGGCAAGGCTGGATGGGGCTCTGAGCAACCTGCTCCAGTGGGAGGTGTCCCTGCTCTAGTGGGAGGGTTGGAACTGGATGAGCTTTAATATCCCTTCCAACCCTGACCATTCCATGATTCTAACATCTCTACTAAGTATAACAGCAACAGGTGTGTGAAAATACAAGGCTTGCACGTATGAAGATGGTAACTGCAAACCCAAAGGATCTTCTCTGCAGAGAGACATTGCAGCAACAAATGAAGTGACATGTCTCTCTATATGTCTACAGCTGTATATTTGGCATTCCCCTTGCAGAGTGTTGTGTTACTAGCTTAGAAAACTGAAAAATACAAAGCAGTGATCATACTTCCTTAAAAATGAGGAGATTTTTCAATGTCAGTATTAGTGAATTCTCCATCTTCCACTTTTTTAGCCTTTGGGTTCTGCTCTGGGAGACACTTTGAAGCTTAAAAAAAATAAGCATTGTTGAGATTCCTATATAATCAGAACAGGGCTTTGAAAAGACACCATTTGTCATGAGCCCCACACTGAAGCTGTGAGAACTGGCAGGAGTGACAGAATTACAATTAAGAATAACATTTTTTCCAGATAGGATAAACACCATTTGTCACTTCATAAGCTTGGGGATTTGAAAATGGAACTGCAACTATTTCCTCTTCTCCTCCAGATGTAGATGATGTTGCTTCATCTTCTGACATTGAAAGTATTAATATACATAATTAAATGGAATTAAGAGCCTCTTCCCTTCCCTTATTCCCCAATTTTGGTTCTGTTTTCTTGAGTATGGATGTAGAAGCCATCCAGGTGCTTTACTGACAATAGGCTGAATCTCTTCAGACACACAATACTCTATAATAGAAAATAAAAATATCCAGAAAGGATGACAGAGAAATGTGTAGGAATGCTCAAAGTTTTTAGTATCCATCCTGAAAAAATCCAGTCTTTCCTCTGGCAGTACCTTTCAGAACTGCAGTTCTAGGGTCTGTATGGGAGAGGCAAATTTGCTGCTAAATTGGATATCTGGGTATGTTTTTTTATTATGACAGTTGCACCCTGTACAGAAAGGTGATAAAGCTGTTAGCTGTTCATCCCTATGTCAGCCAACAGGCTGGGAATGCTGAGTTCAGCATGTGAAGCAGAGGGAACCTAGAAAGGATCCCAGCTGGGCTTTCCATATACTCTCAGTGCAGGAATGTGGTGAGTATTGCCCAGGAAAGCTGGGGGACTGCTGAATGTAGAATGATTTTGAACACCTTTGAGAATCCTTCAGCCAGAAGAATGCCATGGAGTGGAATGCAGCTGCAGGGTACTCTATAGACCAGTGTTTTTCTCAGCAATGTTAAAAAAAAAGGGCTTTTTAATGACCAGAGCTAAGTAGGATCCAGGTGATGCCTGTTGCTGCTGAGATGGTGTAACAGGGTGTCCCTTAAGGGACATAGGGGAAAATCAGACAAACCAAAGGCCAGCAGCACTCCCTGTAATTCTCATCTCTTTATGAAACCTCTCTCCTATTCCCATGTGCCCAGCCCTGAGCCTGGATCTCTAGACTTACCAAGCTCTGGGCCTTCTCATTTTACCTCTCTGAGTGACTGTCAGAGGTCTGCTTACTGGCATGGCCTGCTCCTGCCTGGGTTTTGGGCACTGACAACTGTTTTTCTTTTATTGATCTTGACTTTGATTTCTTTTTTTCCCCAGGCAGTGCCCTCTCAAGTGATGAGAGGCAGCCTGGATGTAGCTGTCCAGGCTAGAAGCCTCTCCCACTTGAAAAGCCAAAGAAAATGCCCATTCCTTTGCAGAATCATCAGGGTCCTCACTCACAGGTCCCTTCTGCCCACCCTGCCCTCACACTGGCAAAGGGCAGTGACTGTTTGGGGAGGGAGGTGCTGCTGGGCACTCCCCTCTGCCCCGGACTCTGTCCTGCCTGTGTCCTGAGCTGGTCCTGTGTTAGCCTGTGCTGGGTAATCGAGAGAAACTGGAGTAGCAATGACTCAATCCACCCAAAGGAAAACGAACTTCAGTGAAGACACTGCTTTTAGTTATGGTTCTTGAGAGAAAAACATCCTGGAGCTACTACTAGGAACAAAGCAACAACTTAGTGGGGAACAGAAATCCTGTACAAGAAGCCTCACCCCACAGTCCAAGGCCTGGTTCCCTGTCCCACCAGCAACCTCAGCTTCCACCTCTGCTCCCACAGGAAAAGCAATGTCCTGAGACAAGGACTCCTGCTTTATCCCCCATATGCAATCCCAGCTCTGGGGAAAATGGAGACCACTAGCAAGATGGGCCTTTCAACCTCCTCTGTTCCCAAAATACCTTATTTATCACTTCAAACCATTCTTTGCCATCTGAAAACAGCCTGGGAACTTGCCACTTCCATTGTCTTTGATCCTCTGACATTCATTCTGGCTGCCTGCTGGTTCCAGCCTGGGCCAGATGGAAATTTAATGGGAAAGCTCCTCATTGTAGCACATGCCTGCCTTGGGAGAGTTGATTTGAAAACCAATCTTTCTCACCTGAGCTTGTAGGTTTTAAGCTGTGTTGCCTTGCAACACTGCTTGGTCCCCCCCGAACCAGACCACTCACAGGTAGGCTCATGATGTACAAGCTCAGAAGCAGCAGAAAATGCATTTTCCTTGTGTGTGTGGAGTGTGTAGAGACAGAGCAGAGTGTGGCAGAGAGAGGCACAGGTGATTTTTGCACAGGAGGGGAAAAAAAAGCCTTTTGATGAGTCTCAGGGAGACAGCAGTGACATCAACAAAGACAGGAGAAGGTTTAGAAAAGAGTAGTTGCAATAGCTGAACACAAAAGGGTCCAAAGGTGCAGTTCTGATGGCTTCAGAATGACTGGCTTTGTGTTGTCCCTGGTTTGCCTGTCATTTCACATATGAAGACTTTAAAATAAGCACAGAAAATGGCTGCTTCATTTTCCCAGTGGTAACATCTTGCCTGGGGTGAACTTGCTCTGTCCTGCAGTCAAGGTAGGGAGTTGTCCCTATACCTCAAGATGGGGTGGTTTGGGCTGTATAATTCAGGGAACTTCTCAGTGAGTGGAGAGACAAAGAGATGGGAATGATCCTCCCTGTTTACCTGAGACCCCTCTGCTCACCCTCCTGCAGTGGAAAATCTCCACGACCATTATCACCCACCCCCCACTGGATTTGCTGTGACCCTGCTCTGGGGAGACCTTGGCTGTTTAAGCAACAAGGTCAAGCAAAGCAGAGGCAGAAATGACAGACTGTAACTAATGAAGATGTTCTCTTGTGAGCACATTCATATGAAGTTCCTGGGAAGGGTACACAAAAAAAAAGTAGCTGTAAAGTGGCTTTAATTCACCAACCTTAGAGCAAAGTGCCCCATATAACAACTCAGAGCTGTGCATATTTGAACTTCATCTCATATCAGCTCCTGCATTATTGCCACCCTCCTTCCTGGCAGTGGAGTTGTACAGAGCTGAGGGTAGTACCTGACAGGAGACAAGTGTAGCCAGAAAGGCAGGGGAGGAGGAGGAGGGAAGGCACCTGAACTTGGAGAAACTGGAACCCTTTAGGAACTCAGGAAAAAAGAGCAGAAGAGACATGTTCTGGAGAGTGAGCAGGCACTCACTGGATGGCAGAATGAAGGGCAATTTGCTCATTTTAGCTCTGTACTGCTGCAGGAGAAAGAAAGTAAGGAGAGAGGAGAGACATTGGTGGAAGGTCCTGCAGGATGAACAGCACATGAAGCAGTTGCATACTCTTAGAGAGGGAGCTGAAGTCCTTGTTAGTAGTGTCCATTGATTGACACTCAATGGCTTCTGATAAAGGTCACACAGGTTTCTTGGCCACCAGCCCAGTCAGGGAGCTGCTTCCTGGCTCTGAGGTCTCTGGTGTGCCCCTGGAAGAGGTGTTTGAGGCACCCTACACCCTGGGTGCTCAGTAGCCTTCCACAGCAGTCCCTGCACTGCTCTCACCTAGCCTGGCTGTGGAGGTGGCTTTTTCACGGGTAACAGCCCAGGGTGCAATGGATGAGCAGCACCAATTACACTCCTCCAGAGCACTAAAAACTTGCCCTTCTTTCCAGTGAGGTCAAGAACAAAACCATTACAAGTTTCCTGTGCTTGAAACCCATTTTGTCTCCTGCAGTGCTGGCCTGTGGGCAGCCTGGAACAGATTATTTCTGCTGCCTTTAAACAGCTTCTCTAACCTTCTTGCTGGACAGCAGGGACAGTTCCCAGACAGGCTGCCAGGAAGAGTGGTTTGGCTCTGCTGGTGCCTCATGGTTATCACCAAAAGGTTATTCCAGGTTCCAGGATCACATCAGGCTGCAGGCAGAAACAGGCAGGATGCCAGCACACAGCCTCCCATACCCCATCTGCTCCAACAGCTAGAATCCAAACCCAAAGCACAGGCCCTTAGACAGCAACATGACTCAACCCAGGTCAGCTGAAGCCAAATTCTCCATTTAAATAAGCAGATCTCCAAGTATTACTTCTCTAACATATGGCAGCACCACATTGGATCATCATAACCTGAAACTAACCTTTCTCCTGCCCTGAACCCTAAGTCAGAGGCAACTTTTCAATGAATCATGGATCAGTCTGTCCAATTCTGGCCAACAGCAGCACCACGTTGCAAAAGCTCCATGTACTGGCCTGGCTGCAGAGGAAGAACATGAGGAAGGAGTCAGCAGCACCAAGGCTCATATCAGGTCAAGTTCCATGTACACATGGGTAGTTTAGATTCATGTACTACCAGCTGCAGCTCTCCAAAGCAGCCAAGACTGGAGAAGAAGCAAAACCTCTGTGGTTGAAAGTCTTGGGAAGAAAAAATGGTTCAGAGCTGCACAAAAGTACCCAGCCCAGGGAGGCAGAGCTGGCAGCCTGCAGAATTGCCAAGAGTTTTCGAAGGGAGAGCCACAGCACAGTGTGACTCTTGGTGTTGTCCAGATCAAAGCAGCTTTGTGGTTTAGAAAATGTGTCAGCAGAGGAAGGGAGAAAAAAAAAAAAAAGTTAATGGGAGCCTCTTCTAGGACAGCCAAGCAGTAGGTAAGGGATAAGATGCTCAGTACAGACACCCCCTGTGAGGGTTGTGTAAACTCATTGCAGCCTGGTAAATTGCCAGTGGGTTGAGAAGTGAGTGCTGTGTGCCCCTGAGCAAAGCCGTGTTCATATGCCTGGGCTGGGTGTGTAGGCAGCTAGTTCAGCTGGCTTTCCCCTCCTGTCCCACCAGGACAATTTGGCCTGCTCTTCCATCTTCTCCAGTGTCTTATGGTGACGTAGGAGAATGTAAGCAGACACAGCTGTAACTTTTGAGAAGCTTCACTTTGCAAGGTGGCCTTGCAACAGGACAGCTGTAGGAAAACTTATATTCCAGCCCTCTCTCCCCAAGTTCTTCTGTGCAGGGGTGAGGTACAGCTGCACCTCAGCATTTGGAGACAATCCCACACTTGAGGCCTTTATCTGACTCAGCTGATTTCCATCAGGTGACTGATGTAAGTAGCAGGACAAACCTGGTGACAGAGAATTCCGTAGGATGTTCCATACATCCAGTTGTCCACAGGTGCTTAACAAGACCCAGGAGGGCAGCCATGAGCTCAGGCAGTTCAGGCCTCATCCATAATTGCTGCCTGTGCAGCAAGTTGCAATCATATGAGAGCTACAGACATTAGGACTATTGCCCCACCAGGAACACAAGCAGGAGGAGAGACCTCCCTGAGATGCTTTTAGTTCAAATCATCTCAGGATCCAATGAGAAGTGACAATTCATGGGCTAAATCCTGAATGGAAAAGCATTTATGGAAGGCATGCATGAGCCTCACCTAGACAGACACTTTGAGACTGAGTGTCCTGCCATCCCTCAGCAGGTATCTAGCACTACAAAAGTCTGCTTTACTCAAAGCACAGAAGAGAGGGCATTCTCTACTCTGACGAATTCAGTCTAGGAAGTGTCAAAATGAGGATGGCAGGCTCTTAGTCTTGTAGTGGATTAGTCCCCATTAATCTTTAGGTCTCCATTAATCTTCAGGTCTTTCAGGTTTTGTCATTTTTTGAAACAAACAAAAGACATTCCAGTGTTGTTGTGAATCCCTCTAGAAACATAAGGTGACCAATCTTGCACGTTTACTCACCAGACTTGACAGGATCAGTGGCTGGGCAGCTTCAGAGCAGTTCATGCTTTAGGCTTCATCAGGTGGTAGCAGGTGCTGGCTGGGGATGCATTTCTCAACCCTGCCAGCAGGATGTAGAGAGCTGGGAAAGAGCTGATGAATCAGAAAGAAATGTGAATCCTCGCGTGAAACCAGCCAATTAAGTGCTGTGTGGTAATGTGTGATCTGACAGCGTGGGTTCTGGGGTGTGAAAGCAAGGGGTGCTGTGGCATTTGGCACAAACAGCCTAATAATATTAGGCTCCCCCCTAATTTTTTACAGAACATGGCAAGAGGTCATAAAGAAAAGATGTCTCTTCTGTGAAGTATTTATCATTAAGCCTGGGCTTGTTCAAGGACTCCCTGTCCTCACATCCTCGACAGACTTGAGGTCAAACGAGAACACAAATCTCACTGATAAGGGTGTTAAAACATGCCAAGTGAGTGTCAGAAATGATTAATAAGGAAGATAATAGTGATGTGATAGATCTTGGGGAGGAGACTGCTAAAGCGGTTGTAGAAGTGGAGATTGCATTAAAGGAGGCAGCAGAGCCAAGCCAGAGGGAAGAGGTTTACACTGCAGAGCTAAGGTCAGATCCAGGTGCTGGTGCAGGAACCTTCTTACAAGCCCAACAGTCACTATGGGAGAGTGTGGAACACCTGCAGGGAGGTCAACCTCCAGATGATTTTGGGGTAACTTCCAGAGACACCTGTGATTTCATTACATGTGTGTTGCACTGCATGCTGATATACTGATACCTTCTGGTGTACTGATTTTCAGCCTGGATGTCTGTCCAGCTGAACTATCTCTGAGTGGTGGTGGGATGTGGCCTTGAAGAGTCTAGTTCTGTACCACTGTGGCTGTGCAGCAGACTAGGGTTCACCCCTACAACTTTGCAGGAGAAAAGGGTGGAGGCTGAGGTGGAGAAGGAAGGGAAGGACTGGGCACAGAGTTCTGCACTGCCCTGTCACAGAGACTAGGTGAAAGGGCAGGTTTACTGTGACCTTTCAGCCAGCTCAGAAGAACTGAGAGGTGATGTAAGGGGGATCAGCACATCATCTGTGCCTCAGAAAGAAGCAAGGCACAGGGAGGAGATCTTGCTTTCCTGCTTCATGATTTCTTGCTTGCTGAGACAGTGGCTCCACACGATGCTTCAGGCCCAGAACAGGAGGTTTCACCATGGTCTCATTTATTGCCTTGGATTGCAGTTCATGATTGTGAAAGAGCTGGAGAGGGCAGACCTTGGCAGCTCAGACTGGCACCTTAGGCCCTTTGCATATGCCCTGCCCTGGGCACTTGGTGTGCTCTGCCTTTCCCTTCCCAGTCACACCAGCACCTTCCTCTTCCCCAGGACCCCTGGGTCTCCACTGAGCCAGTGTCACCACTTTGGCCCAGCTGAGGAGTAAAGAGCAGAGGAAGCAAGTGCTTTGCACCGTGGTGAGGGTGTTTCTGGGTAAACTCTGTGTATGCCAAGTTGCAATGACACACAGCCCTGGCACAAACAAATCCACTCGTAACCTAATCACAAGAAAACTCTAGGCAGGCGTAAGTTGATGGTAGGAGCTGAGGTCATGAGCAAGGGATCAGGTTTCTGGCCACCAACTGTAGAAATTTGGGTTAATCTTTTATGCCAGTAAAGCTTCCATTTTCATGTGAAGCTCTCTCTCTCCTCTTTCTACCTTCCTACTGTAAACCAAAAAGGCTTCTACCTGCAGGAGACTTAACTGCCAGATTAAAATAGCATTTCTCCTGCACTGTCAGAAATCCTCGTTCTGGGGCAACTGCCTGTGTGGAATTTTCCAGGTGGTTGTGATAACCATCCTGTGTGTACAGAAAAAACAGTGCAGCTCTTAGATGCTGCTGGAATTGCCCTGGATTGTTTCCGCAACACCTGTACAGCCCTGATCCAGAGCCTCTGGCTGCCTGCAGGTGAAACGGGGCATCCAGTGCTATCCAGACAACCAAATGGCAAGTGGGGAATGTAAAAAGTGTCAGCAAACAATACTGGAGTTGTTGGGATATTTAAAAGTGTGGTGAGCAACTTGTATCCAGCTAAAGTACATAAAGGCAATAGGAATTGATTCACAGTGGTCCACACCACTGCCCTAACACAACCTGGAGAGGCAGGTGCTTGAATGTCATGCTGCTGGCTCCTTACCTGAAGCCCAGGTAACATCTTTGATGTACTGCAGGGGCAGTGGAGTCAGTTAACTCCAGCAGGAAGGGCCCCTATCCATAGACAAATGAAATGCCCTGCTTCGATCCAAGTATAGAAAAAAATCCCAAGTCAGCTGCTCCCCTTCTATTGTTTTATTGAATATATTTTAATTTTCCTGTTTTAGCTGAAAGATTTCTAATTGGTGGTACACTACATAAGTCTCCCTTACCTGAAATGAGAATGTCACAGATTCCTCAGTCCACTCCTGCTCGTCTGAAAGCCACAGGAGTTTTGTTGCACAGCAATGGGCCCTTGTGGCCAGGAAGGCCAGTGGTCTCCTGGAGTGTGTAAAGAAGAGCGTGTCCAGCAGGTCGAGGGAGTTCTGCTCCCCCTCTGCTCTGCACTAGTGAGGTACTCCAGATCCACATCTGGATTATTACTGTGTTCAGTTCTGGTCTCCCCAGTTCCAGAGGGACAGGGAAATAATGGAGGGAGTCCAACAGAGAACTACAGAGATGATGGACTGGACCATCTCTCTGATGAGGAAAGGCCAAGAGCCTGGAGAAGAGAAGCCTGAGAGGGGATCTGATCAGTGTTTACAAATCTCTGCAGGGTGGGTGTCAAGGAGAAGGGGCCAGGGTCTTCAGTTGTGCTCTGTGATAGGATGAGAGGAGATGGCACCAGGTGAAACACAGAAGTTCCACCTCAAAATGAGAAGAAACTTCTTCCCTGTGAGGATGACAGTGCCTGGAACAGGCTGCCCACAGAGGCTGTGGAGACTCCTTCTCTGGAGACTTTCCAGACCCACCTGGATCTGTTCCTGGGTGACTTGGTCTAGGTGGTCCTGCTCTGGGTTGAACTCAATGGTCTCCAGAGGTCCCTTCCAATGCCAACCATTCTATGAATCTATTTTAAAAAAAAAGAAAAAGGTCATTCTCACTTCTGGGCTTGTGAAGGTTGCTGTGTTTTCTGTATGAACCTGGTGCACCCAGATGATGTGTCAGACAGTAATATAGATGCTTGAGCTAGAGAAAAAGGGCTATAAAGGGCTCCTGGGATCATTAAGATGAGACCCTGACTCCCACAAGCATTTCCTCTTCATTCCCAGTAAGAATTTTCAGTCAGGGCTTGAAGAGCTATTCTGCTAATTACAAGGAGGAGAAATTTAGGGGGTAGCTGTGGGTAGTTTCCAAAAACAGCCTCAGTGATCTTCAGCTGGTGCTGCACCTCAGGTAGTCCTGAGGCAGCACCCAGCAGCCTGGGGACCCCTCTGTGTGTGGGCAGGAATGCAGAGGTCACAAGAATCCACAGAGGCTCTTGTGGTCACGCACACAGCCCAGATGTGCCAGCTGAGTCAGGAGCAGACAGCAAAGAGCCAAAGAGCCTGTGAAAAAAAAAACCAACAAACCAGTAAAAAAAGATATTTCAGCCCAAAGGCTTGAAAGGAGACAAATTTCTTACAGGCCACACTATTTTTTTTTCTGTAATGCTAACAATTTGTGCTCAAGAAATCCACCATCAAGAAAAGTTCACCCAACTTGCTCCTTCTCTTGAGAAATGTTTCTGAGCCCCATGTGAGTGCAGACAGATGTGAGGATGTCAGAGGCTGTGAAAAGTTGGAGGATCTTTATGGGAAATGGCAGCCTGACAGAAATACACCCCAGACTTTGAAAGGCTTTGAAACTTAATGATGAGAAGTCCAACCTGAGCACCAGGAATGGTGTCAAAGGGGATCACTTCCATTAACTATCTGGACAGCTCACCCCTTCCACAGCTCCCAGTGCCCCTGCTACCTTCCCAAGGGTAGAACTGGCTCCAGTTCTCCCTCCCTGGCTGCCAAAACCTCTGCTACCACTCTCAGGATGCAGCCCACCATCCTTTTGCTTTAGCCTTTTGTAGTGCAACAATAATGTAATATTTAAGAGCAGCATGAAATTAAATGTGGTCTCAAACTAGGTCTCCCCAGCAGTGCTGCACAAGGTGCATTATTCATTTTCATATTTAATTTATTCCCAAACTCCATTTGTGGATCCTGTGACGTGGGCTGACCCAGAGCAGCACAGAATCAAGGTTTCTAACCAGGGGACATATGAGGACCCACATCAGAGGATGGAGAGAGCTTGGAGAGCACTCATCTACTTCGTACATGTCTTGACCAGAACTACAGAGGCACGTGCCTGGGTTCCCATGGCTCAGTAGCTTGGGCCTGTGATCTGGGCTTAAAGGTCTTCATGCTCTCTGGGCTCATTTTTCAGGAGGTCTAAGCACCCAGCTGAAGTTTTCAGGAGCTGAGCTTTGAAATTATATGTATTATTTGGTGGTGGATGCTGTGAAAAAAATAGGTACATCTCATACTGTGCTCCCCAAGTTTTTTAATTTTTCACCTTAATCTATCTGAGTTTTACCAAATCAAATCCACCCAACTTTAGCTTAGGTCAGGCTGCCATCACTGATGGGCTTCACTCCACCAAAGAGAGGCTGTTGTGAACAGAAAGTCATGAGGAACTCCAAGTCAATAGAGATGAGCACCAGTGATCATAAAAAAAAAAAGAGGAAACAACAATTTCTTCTCAGTAGTGGAGTCTGAACAGCATGCACTAACTAGGATGTAAATTCACATGTGGAACAGTCAGAGCAAAACCAGTCTTGCCTCATCGCTCATCAGGTTAGTAGTGCACATTTCCTACACTGAGGAAAAAGCAGAATATATGATCAGGTAATTAGCAGGACACAAAGGAGACTGACTTAAAGTGGCACAGGGCTCCCTAATCCTGGTCTTGCCTATCTTTGGCTTCTTGACTTTGCAGCCTTAGTGTTCTTTGAACACAGGTCTTGGGTTATAAATTGGTATCTATATTACAGAAATAACCTCTTAAGACAAGATGCACTGGTACAGGCACAGCATATGATGCAGCAGGTTTACTGTCTAAGGAGACTAGCATAGAAGGAAGAGGATGAAGGAGAAATAAAATAAGCTTAAATACATATGGTTGTGTCCTTTTTGAAGGAGAGTAAAATCTGATTTCTTTTTTTTTAGTTTCCAAAATGATTTGTGTGTGTATCACATGAAAATTGAGACTTAATGTAAGGGTTTTAACATAAAATAAAACCACTTTTTCACTGTGAGAGTGACCAGCACAGCTTGCCCAGGGAGGTTGTAGAGTCTCCATCCTTGGAGACACTCAAAAGCCATCTGGACACAGTCATAGAATCATAGAATCCTAGTGATGTCTGGGTTGAAAGGGAGCTCCAGAGCTCATCTAGTGCAACCCCCTGCTGAGAGCAGGGACATCTGCAACTACAGCAGGTCACTCAGAGCCTCCTCAAACCCCACCTGGAATGTCTCCAGGGATGGGGCCTCAATAACCTCCCTTGGCAACTTGTTCCAGTGTCCACCACTCTCTGGGAAAAAAACTTCCTTAGTTCTTATCTCTATCCACTCCTTTCTCATTTAAAAACATTGCCCCTTGTCTTTTCAAGGACAAGTCCTAGGCAACCAGCTCTAAGTAGCTCTGCTTGAGCACAGGAGCTGGACCAGAGGACCTCCAGAGGTCCCTGCCCACCTCAACTACTCAGTGGTTTTGTTCATTTGGTCTATATATCTAACTGGGATGATTTAGATTTCTCATTTATATGGAGTCATTTACTCTCATCTGAAAATGACAAAAGTGATATTCAGTAGTTTACAGTTATTTTTGAGTCATTAAACCCATATGTTTTGCAGCAGATACATAGATTTATCTACAATGAAATAAAACCTAATCAAAGGAACTTGAATTTTCTTACTCTTGGTTACTGAATCTCCTGGCTCAAAGGACTCCAGCAGGGCTAGAAAGACCCCAGTAATGTAATTATTCATAGCTACTTATTTTCTTAGAGGACTTTGAGCTCTATAAGGCACATTCAAATAGATACCAGTGAGTAGTATTTATCATGGGTCTTGAGATGTGGTACTACCATCCTTCAGGTCCTAGTAGAGGTGCTCTGGAAATATCTGTGGGCTATTCTTGGGACACCTGTCCCTTGTCAGCCTCACACAGCAACCCTCGCTCCCAACCTCCAATGCAGTTTGTTTCTGGAGCTTCATGGATTCATTTGTGAAGCAGGCCAATCTTATCAAAGGCAACACAAGGGTTTACAAGAGAGCTGAATGTCCCAGGAAACCCAGATAAACACTGCCATGCTTGTGCTGTGTACAGGCTAACAAAGCCAAGTGCCTGCACTGGTGACTAATGCCTACCTTGAAGAAAAAGGCTTTGGTTTCATGTGATCTGCTGTACTTACCAAACCTGCCTCTCTTCATGCTCATCAGTGGAAATAAAGACTAATTTCCCTGAAATCAGTGGGTACATCACTGACAGGCTGGGATGTAGGAGGATCTGATCCAAGCCCACAGGGGTGAATATGCACAAGGGGTGAATATACAGCTGCTGACAAGTGTGCACATCACAAGCCAAGGCCTTGGCTTTCAAAAAGACTGGGAAGCCTGCAAATCTGCACCAGCTAAAGTCTGCTTTTATGGAATGCTGGTTCTCATCCTGACCTGAAAGGGAAAAGAAGAGAAAATAAACCCTGTTCTCTTTATTCTGTTAACAGCATTTATCTGCATATTAATAGCATTTATCTGTATATTAATAGCATTCAAATTACCCTTCCTTCAGGGTCTGCTGGGATGGGGTGAGTGAAAGAGGAATGATTTCTCAGTGGAGGAAACTGATGGACCAATGAATCAAGGAGGCAGCTCCTTCCAAAATGTAGGGGGAAGACAAGGAGGAGATGTCTAAGGGGAGGCAATCACTCACATGCCACATGCTTCTGAGAGTCTCTTTCTTTTATTCAGCCTTATTTCACAGCTGCATTCAGTTGCTCCAGCCTTCACACGGACTATCAAGAGCACAGTTGTCAGTCAGTGTCAGAAATGCTCTGGCTCTCAGCCTGCAGTTGTCTGCTGTCACACAGTTTGTATTAACCCTGCCTACCTGGAATGTGTGGCTCTGAGTCCCATCTTGAGCACCCTGCCTTAAGTCTGAAGTTAAACACAGTTGGTTTGGGTTTTTTTTTCCTGTTCCTGAGATAATCTACTTGAAACACATGTACTCAACTCAGG
The DNA here is from genome assembly GCA_025447755.1 of Corythornis vintsioides. Lineage (NCBI taxonomy): Eukaryota > Metazoa > Chordata > Aves > Coraciiformes > Alcedinidae > Corythornis > Corythornis vintsioides. The sequence goes on from JAOEGS010020068.1 coordinate 25,332, forward strand.
AAAGTACTACTACTTTATATTTCTTGATAAAGACACTTCCAAAAAAAGCACCTGTGTGTGTTGCCATGTTTGCTGGAGGCAAACTGGTAAATGGGTACTCTGTGTCCTTTCAGTTGGCATTAAGATTGTAATGAATCATTGATAAAGCTAATAATGTTTAATATTAGAGCACAGTAGCTGCACCCAGTGCTTACAGCACAGGAACACACAAAAGTAATTAATTTTACACCACTGAAGCTAACTGCAGTTGAACCTCATGAACTCTTTCAAGTGATGAAAATGATCACCACAGACTACACAGGGGCTGAGTTTTCAACTGCTGGGCCAGACTTTGTGGCATTTTAACAACAACAACAACAAAATGATAATATACATCTGATGTATCCCAAGAATCCCATAAAAGAGCTACATGGGAGCACACGTCAGGCAGACATTTTCATGGAGCATGATGGATGTTTACTTTACAAGCAGACTCACTTCATTTGCAAAGTAAGAATAGATAATATGGGCCTAAAATAATCATAGCCCTGAAGCCAGCCCTTTTGTTGGTGTGCACCATAAGAGCTCTTTGATGTAGTCACACAAGCATGCGCCAGATGAAGTTCTGATCCACTCCCTGAAATGGCAAATTAAACATTTTCTTTCAAATTAACATTTTTACTCAAATAAGGATGTTATACTCCAGCTTACTATACATTTAAGTAGCATCTCCAGATAGACAACTCCTATCATGTATCATATCCCTCCCAGGTAGAGAAAATTAGATAACTCATTCTTCTGACAGCAGAAGACAGAATCAAATTTAGTCCAAATTTATGCTAGTCTGTGGATCACCACAGGCCAAGATATTCACAAAGGAATTTTCTGCTTCCTCACTAGCAACAATGCTGCATTTTCTGCCTTTTCCAAAACTATAGTGTTAGCTAGAATACAAGAAACAGGGTAGGACAGGACAGGACAAGCATACATGAGTGGCTTGAGCTTGTGAGGCCACCAAGCCCAGTATCCCAGCACATAGAATTATTTTTGGACTTGTTTCCAGCTCAGAGGCTAGCAGGACATTACCCACCTGCCAGGCTCACTCTCAGGGGTGATCAAGGAAATGTGACCTCAAGCCCCCAGCCAGCCTCTTCCCACCCAAATGCCCAGCATGTCATATCTCCAAAAGAAAACCAAACAGATGGATTTGACCAAACAGGAATTTATTGGGCAGGAGACATGAAGAGCAGAAAAAGCTCCTCAAAGACAAGCAGTCATCTCACAGAGCCCAGGTGAAGGGCTTGTCTCCTGGTGAAGGCCTGTGAGGCATAAGGCAGGCTAAGCAGAGATGTTTTGCTACTCAGACCCCTGCAAACTGCTCCACTTTGACTGCCCCTGTTCTGCAACAGTCCCCTGTTGTGCAGGGAGCAGTGAGTCCCCTGCCTGGGAGGCAGGCTTGCTAAATAGTCTCTCACTTCCACTCAACCATAACTTCTTTACCTCAAAATGACAAAAGCAGATAGTGTCACTATTCAACCCTACTCACGTGGGGTTGGTTTGTCCCATGCCATCATAACAGAATGATGTATTTACCATTAGGATACAACATGGTTACTCTTCTTCCTCAGACTACCAGGGCTAGGTCAAGCCAGACATGATGGGACACAGATGGGAATCAGTTCCTAACAAAGCCAGAGCCCACAGAGCCAAAGCTCCAGCAGAGCCCCCCAACACATCCAGCAGCCTTCTGTGTCCTGTTTAGTAGCAATGCTAAGGAAGCAGGAGAGCTCAGTGGAAAAAAATAGTCCAGAGACAGATGGAACAACACCAGGAAACACAAATACTGTATCCAACTGAAATAACAGTGAACACTGGAAAATTACTATTAATCTAGGAGGTAGCCTGTAAGGGCTGAAAAGCAGGGCTTCAGCACAGACCCCCTGGTTTTGCCACCCCTTGGTTTGAGCTTTGAAGCTAATCTGCTTTCTTATATTTATTTTACAAACCTTGTCCAGCTGGGCAATGGATGAATTTTACAGAGAAAGGTCACTCCGTTGATCAACAGTGGGGTGAGTTTTGTCAAAAATGTGGTTCTGCTGGCAGTATTTTGAGTTTTACAGGGATAGTCACTTCAGGCTGTTGCTTTGAGTATTCTGCTGGGAAGCCTTTATCACCAGGACCATTTGTTTAAATAGAGAAAATTCTTACAATCCCCTAATGTAGCTTTTTAACAGGGAAAGTTTCTACAGAGAAACTTTCTACAGATGAAACCATTTCATCTCTAAAGCTGCAATAAATTTCCATCAGCTACTTTCCTCTCCCTTTAGAGATCTATAATGATAACAACAATAGTAATAGATCATAAACAATTATGAAAGGTCCTAGCTGACTAAATTCTAACCAGAAACATAGAACTTGCTTTGACTCTCATCCCTGCTGTCCGCAATTCCCTTCATCCGTTGAAGTCTCTTTGCTCATTTTCTTGCCACTTGGCCTGGCTTTCTTCAGCTTCTCTTCAGCTTCACATAGAGGAGGTTAAAGAAAGTAAAAAGAATAATGAACAAAAAACACCCAATTACTTGAGAATATTTTTCTTCTGTGTGAGAATGTCTGTCTTCTGAGAGACCAATTAACATTCTCATCATCTCTCTGGACCTAATCTAAATATGAATAAAATATCCAACCCATCCTAAAATAGTTCTTCGTCCTTCTTGCCACACTGAAATTAACTTTTTGACATGATGCCAGGCAGAATTTCAATACAAAATGCACAGTTGCACAGGGAACTGATGCCCCATGTGTCACCGGGTAATGCTGCTGTAGCAAAGGACACCCAGTCTGCCCTCCAGAATCCCAACTGGCATGTGTGATGGTTCAGAACCAGTCCCAGAAAATCTGTGGCTTTTGGGTATCTGAGTTATGATGCATAGTTTATGAACAGACTTTGACCACACCTTTTTACTGTCTTAAAGAAAAGGGCTTGGACTGAGCACTGAACATCTCATAGAAAGATAAAGCAAATCCTGTATATAAGAACATTTGTGAGGTTTTTGCTCATTTCTGGTTAATTATGGTCATTTTCACGTGAAAATGACATAAAAAAACCCAGTTGGCACCCAAACTGCTCTTGCAATCAATGCAGTTGTACTAAATTGTGTAAAAATCAGCCTCGTTAGATTTTGCTTGGTAAAATCCACTGTTATCAAAACCTACATTTTATCATATGTTAGCTTCCAACAGGCCTTTAAAAGTAAATAGGTTTTCTTTTGTCTTCCTCCTCCTCTTTTGTGTGCCAGTGTGTGTTCTTTTATATTCATTATAGCTTAACTGTAGTCAGCAAATTGTCTATAACCTCCTGTAAAAAGCTATTATGCATGTCTGGAAGTTATTGTACAGTTGTCTTGCATTCAAAACTAAAATATCCAGTCTCTATGGTTTGGGAATTAACAGATTATTTCAAAGTGTGAATAATGAGTGTTTAGGGAATTCTAGCTTAAGTGTGCAGTGGGCTGAAATATCAAATAGTGGCACAACAAGCAGAGCTGTTCACTGCCTCCTTCTACAACCACACTGGAAACGAAGAAAGCAACGTGTCAGGAGCTTGCTCCCACCCACCAGATTCAACTGCATTCTTCCTAGGACATAAGTACCACAGCATCCCTGCCTGCCCATACACCTTCCTTCCTTCCTTCCTTCCTTCCTTCCTTCCTTCCTTCCTTCCTTCCTTCCTTCCTTCCTTCCTTCCTTCC
>JAOEGS010020069.1:0-32385 GCA_025447755.1 Corythornis vintsioides
CAAAACCTGCATTCTTCACAAATTGAGTTTTGACTAATGAAAATTTGAATTCTTCGCAGCTCATGTTGAGGGCATAGGAAAATGGGCAGCAGGCATTGTCTGTTGGTCTGCCAGTGAGGGGATTTTGATTGCTTTTTTCCTTCATAAAGCTATTATGTCTTTGGATATTTGTTTGATACATCTTTGGTTTGTAGAGCAGATACATATTCACTACAAATTGCTATATGAAGCAAATATAATTATTCAAAACCTTGTTCTCACGAAGAATTATACAACAGTTCAAATGGTTTGAAATATTGAAAACATAGTTTAATTGTAGAATTCTATACAAACTCAGGTAGATACAGATATGGTCACGACAAAATGTGTTGTTATTGCCTGAAATTTTTCACAGAAATAGAAACATTGATGGCAAGCTTACTGACATCCAACATGATGAGATATCTTTAAACTTGCAAAATGAGTAGACACAACACTCCTAAGTAGTTTGCATGTGTTTGACTGTTCATGAAGTCCTACTACTTATATACCAACCTCAAAATACAAAGAACCAAGATTAAATTATTTAGTGCACATCACATAATAATGTAAAATTAACCACAAAATAAAAAAAAAAAAGGAAAACAAAGTGTAATCCTGAAAATACACTATTTTTTACTTAGGTCACTGACTTACTCCAAGAATGATTTCCTGTATAGCTGTGTTCTACATGAGACACGTACTTTGTTTTCTGCACAGGACATCAATATCTGATGGAGATACAAGAGTGAATGGTAATGAACAAAAGGCAAAGAAATGTAATCACAAGTGGAACTCAAACTCCATGCCAGTGTTCTTGCAGCCTTAAACAAAGCTGTACATTAAAATATGCTACAACCATTGTTCTCAAAAAGTCCTTGGCACTTTTCCTCTGATAATCTCATTTCCATTTTTAAATTTATTTATTTATTTTTTTTAAATAATGGAGCAAATTACATTTCTGCACCTCCACCATAAGGCAAAACCATAAATGCAACTACGAGGACAAGTTACCAGAACAAATCCCAAGCCAAAGACAACCCCTACCCTCAGGCCACCACCCTAGATCTCCAAATGTGTGGCAAAATAATATCATCCTTCCTCTTCGTCACTGTCTTTCATAGTAATGCCCTGAAGTCCTCCTGTATCCGTGACTGAGACTGTGGCCTCCTCTACAGTCAGACGGCTGTGAACAGTATCATAGGTTTTACTGTTCAGCGTTCCCTCCAGGACACCTTGCAACCTGAAGTCTCGGTAGGTTTTCTGCAGCAAAAACAAGACATCCTGAATTGGACTCCAGCAAGTCTGAGCAGTGTTCCACTATACTCTGGTCATTTCTAGCATGTCAGTAGAACAGCCGTGTTCCTCCTGCAGTTAGGGACTTACCATCTAGAATTTGCGAAAGATTTTGCCATCTTAGTTTCTGGGCTATATGAGATTTCTATACATCTAGAGAGCCCACAAGCCACAGTTTTTCTTAATGCACACTGAAATGTGTCTTTGGATATAGGCAGGTCTGACATTTTACAGAAAATCCAAGTGTCTGACTCTTTCCTCATAATATGGTTTTATTTGCATTTATCTTTACATTTATATGCCAAAAGTGGAAAAATAAAGTAAATTCAGGTGATTATTTCAGTCAATTACTTTACATCTAGGTCATCACCACTTTGACTCATTCTAAGTATTTTTATTTTTCCCTTGAGAAAGTTTTGTTTCCCTGGTATCCAGCTTTGCTTGTGAACCAGCAGATATGACTTCTTTCTTTGACTTTCTATCAAGTAGGAATTCTGATTGAAATTATTTTATTCAGTGATGTTATGTTCAAACAAACTTATGAAAAATAATATACTCGGTCTTCTTTAAGTTGAACATATTTCAAATAATCTTTCCTGAAGTTAGCCTAAAAAGCTTAAGAAGGATGAGTTGATCTAGCCAGTTTCTCATTCCGTGTATGCTGTTACTACAAGTTCCCAGTGTTTAAGGAGAAACTATACCAAAAATAAACCAGAAAATAATTAAAGGTTATCAGGTTCATTCCTCTGCTGGAGGAGACTGTGCTCAACCCTTAGAGAAAAAGCTGATATTTTTTCACTCGTCATAGGACTGCAAAATACACCTCTCAAAATGAGTAACATTCAACTGGGAGAATTTTTTTTCTGCCACTATCTATGATAATTATTTAAACCTCATCTGAATCACTATAACTGAGATTTGACTTTCATAGGTCAACTTCAGAGTCAATGGATGAAGCTTATGTTTTGCTCACACGCTCCTGCAAGTACCCTGCCTGGTGTTTTTCAAGTGTCACCAGTGCATGCCTTTTTTATAACACTGTGCACTCAATGTCCTTTTAAGTTGCTAACAGGTCCTACAGCAGTTTCCTTCAGTTTTACATTGTATTCTTTCCATTCTCAGACCAGCACTCTGAGGTTCAGTCACTGCTCTTGATGTACTTTTGCAGGATAATAATTTTCACTTTCAAGCTTAATTTTTAATTTCTTCCAAACTTTCCTTTTGGGTCTTGATCATTCTTTAGGCATGTTCCTCTCTGCATGTGTCTCAGGTATCTAATGATGTCTTTATGCCATCATTCCTTAGTCTTAGCTTTAATGGGACCAAGCAATGTTTTCTTCTTGTGGTCATTCTTAATAATGCCACTACCCCTGCTCCATACAAACCTGAAATAATCGTCTGTTGCTTATTCATCTCATGTGCCTTAGAAATTACCTACTTCTTATTTTATTTATTTATTTAAAAAAATATTTTCAAGACCTAGCAGGGACAACACAGGCTCTCATTTTTTTTTCTAAAAGCAAAATCAAAAGTGCCTCTATTCACTCTAGACTTTGGAGAAACTGGGCCTCCCCACATGCCTTCACCCAGCTGGGCTGCAGCAGTGAAAGCTTCTTAATCATCTTCTACTTGAATCACTGTTTCTTATTTCCCAGCAGCGTCCTGTTTATTGAGTTCCTGTTTTACCAGTTCTATCTTCACACACCAAAGCAAAGGTGGACAACATTTTCCATCTTCCAGTACATTGACTAGAACCTCTATGAGTGACATAACCTTCTTCAATCTTCTGTATCCACAGAAGGTGGCATGGAATAACACACTTGGAATCTGTATGCAAAGCAAACCAAGCTGTATGGGCACAGAAAAGCTACAGCTCTAACCTGAGTGTTCCCATCATTATTGAGAGCTTACTGCTTTTGAACCAGGCTAATAAGTGCTCCAGGCTGCTGAGGGACGGGTGGTTGGCAGTGCCTGAACTTCTGTTTTGTAAGAGCATCCTCCTTTAATCTCTGGGAGATATTTTACTGCTATAATTCTTTTGTCCTGTTCTTAGATCTCACTGGACATAATTTTTAGATCCTATAATGCTTTTAATTTATTTAATTATTTATTTTGTCTCCCAGAGGAGATTATCTTCACTTGAGAAGAGCTTTAAATATTTCACAAGCACCATTAATTTCAACCATAAATAGCAAACTGCTTTGGCCATTTTGGCACATAATATAATGAAGAGCCAAATCCTATTCCCAGAGAAATCAGTGAAGGTCAGAAACAGTAAATCTAAGATTGTGTGGTTCAGGGGGCTATGCTGCCATCATTATTAAGACTTTTTTTCTTTCATCCTTTCCACTTTCATTTCCTTCTTTTATATCTTCTTTTCTCTTCCTCTTTTCTTCCTCTTTTAGCTAGTGAATCCTGAAAGTTGAGGCTGCAATTTTGGTATCCACCAGTTAAAAAGTTTCTGACTTTGCAATCTTGAATGAACTTCATGAGACAATATTTTGAAGAAATCAAGGTCACCACTGACAACAGGTACTTCTTATGCCACATTTATACAGATACAAGAATGTTCAGAGTTAAACAAGACAGAGTTAAAAGGAAAATAATCTGAAATGTCTTTCTGTCTCTCATCTAAGGGTATTAACTAGGATCTGAAAGGGATTTATGAGGAAACTTTTTTTTATGGTAGGTTAACCTGTAATTGCTTATTGCAAGGTATTTTACAGATTGCTTGGAAGCGTTTCACATTGTCCAGTGTAGATGACTGAGGACCAGACTGTAAGGATTGGTATTTCTGTTGATACTTTACCCAGACTACAAAATATTATAAAATATTATCTAATGTATTGAATATTGTTTTCCAATTGAACCTAGTAATCATATGCACATAAAGAAGAAAATAATTACTTTTTAGGAGAGTGGAAAAAATAGAGAAAGAAAGCTATTTGTATTATTAGGTAAAACAAAACAAAAAATCAATTATAAAATGAACAATAATTTATTAGGAATACCATACAGCATTGCTATACAGCTAACAGTAATCTGTTAAAATTCCTTGGAACAATCTTAATTGACATCAAGTCCAGAATGGATGGCAATTACTACTGCTTATATAATTAACATCAGAAGTTCTAATAAATTGTTTTTCTTTTGAAATTTACTACTACTGTGAAAAAAACCCCAAACATTCTGGCCTAAACCTACATAAGTTTGCAATTTTATTCCACATTTTAAAACTTTTAGGGTGATCCATACTTAATGATTTTATCACTCTTCTCTCTTTACTATGCAGTCTAACACAGTCATGTTTTATTTACCTTCACTATCTTGATGAGAGTCTTCAGCTGGTAGATGTGAAGCTGAAGGTCTAATCTATCAGCCAACCACATGCATATGACTTTCATGGAGTTGCTATACCATTGCTGAAAGAAGGATAAAAAAACCCAAAACAAAACAAACATCAAACAACCCTGCAGTATTCATTTAACAGATTTGGTAATGAGAGGTAATGAAACACTTTGAAATGATCACAGATCAGCACTTGAAGTCAACAATGATATAATTTCCTGTTAAGAGAATTGCATGTCACTAGGAAATCAAATAACTTGACCTAGACTGTTCTTTACATGAATTAGCAACTGCCATGTTATCTTTCAGTTACAGCATTTTCAAGCAAAATAGCGTTATGCACTTTGCTATCTGTCAGTTAGAATGGGTATTACATACACAATTACACCAGAGAATTGACAGCTAAAACAGCAATACATAAAACAGGTAGGGTATCTTGAGAGAGATTTTCCAATCCAAACAGGAAACATCACTGAACATAGAATATGGAATTAGTATGGTTTTATTCTTTTAAAGCACTTCTTTATTAAGTAAAACAAATCAGAAATCAGTGGAAACTGCATTTAAATATCAAAAGACCACCCCACGCCTCACAAAATAACCATGTTAAGGTTTTGGTTTACATTAACTACTAATTATAATTACAGCCTACCTTATTTCCTTTTTATGTCTTAGGCATAGGTATGTTTTCACTCAAAGCTTCACAAATGGATGGGGTAAGAATAAGCTCTCTGCTGTTGATGCCTGTCTTACTGTAAAAAATGCTCAGATCCAAATAGCTACTATAATAGTTCTTTCACTGGATTATAAGAGATTTTACTAAACATAGTTGTAGCAGTTTTCCTCCCCCTTCTGTAAAATACCAACCAGATGTCATTTAGTGAAACTGTAAAAAGGAAGGCTTTTTTTTTTTTCTTTTCATTTTAGCAGTGAGAGATTAAAAGAGTTTGTGTTGCAGCTCTGTTCCTAGTCTCTTTCCCCACAGGGAAGAGGCTTAAATTCTTTTCTAATCTAATTTCCTGTGTCTTTACAAAATACACAGATATGCAAAGAGGGGAAACACTGTGCATATTATAAAATGAAGCATACTAGGGAAGATGTATATTGTCAAGTAATTCAATGGAAGGAACTAACAGGCCTCCTCAGCCACTTCTACATTAACAAATAACATAAAATATGTATTGAAAGAATGAAGACAAATCACTGGTTACTGGATGTAACAAAAAAACCAGAAATAGAATTCTTTCATCAAGATGGACGATCTCTGGAAAAAGCTTTAAAGTCATACAGTAAATATATGTAAATACCTTTTCTTAAAGGAAACAATTTAATCTAACTGAAACTATCAGTTTTAAGATAAATTTGAAATAAGACTTTAATATATGAATGGCTTTCACTTATATTGTTTAATGTTTTAAAATGTATTTTCATTATAAATAATTGGAAAGAAATGTTGTTTACATTGTTTTAGTTTCTCCTATTAATTTATTTTACAGAAGCGAACAAACACACTACATGAAATGCAGATATTTGCACATTTCATAAAAGTAGTTTGACTTATTCAATAAAATGTGGGACTGACCCAGTATTCATAAAATGCTGTTATTTTTATTACTAAATGACCAACATGCATGCTGGTTTTGATTTCCTTTACAAAAACCTGTAAAATATTTTTTATGTGACTGAATCGTTACTAAGTGGCAGCTGTAAAATATATGACAGGTATTGTATGTATAAAGATGTCTAGAAAATAAAATACAGTTGAATTTATTCACTCGAGGAACTCTACTGATCTAGTAAACATAAAAATTAATATGCCAAGCATTCTGCCCAGAATATCTACTGTTACTTGCAGTAAGATGAGAAAAAAAATATTACTCAGACTCTACTGTTGTTAATATTTAACATAATCATGGCAGAGAGAATGAGTTCAGTAGTGTTTATTCAAAATGGATATTCTTCCATAAGAAAAAAAAAATATCCAGTAACACATCCACAATGTATTTGGTTTATATCAAACAGAAAGAAGAAGGGGCTCAAACTTGCTCACACAAACAAACTATAGGCAAAAATCTGTGATCTTTCTCCCCCATGCAACACTACTTAATGGTTCCAAGTCACTCAGAATAGATCCAGATACAGTTTTCTGGCAAAGTACGTGTTTTAAAGCCCAGCCAGATAACTTAACTAGGACGGATGCAGTAAAAATTAGACTCTCTAAACATACCTGTGATGTAATTATATGTACTGAAAAGCAAGCAAAGAAATTGGAGGGAATTAATTTTGCTACTCAAATTTGTGAGTGAAAACAATATAACATGTTTTCCTGAGTAGTTTTGGTAGAATAAACTTTCAGTAGAAATGTTTAATTTGGTGATTGTGAAATGATACTATGGTACTTGCTCCTCTGTTAACATACCTTGTTCAGAAAAAATATAACTGATTATCTTGGGAAAGAAAAAAAAAAAGTTTAGTTGATTTTTTTTCAATTGTCACAGGATTTTTAATCAAAAGCATATCTGGTATTTTAGAGTCCTCCTAGAGGTATTTGTGGCTAGGATTCCTATTCACTATTGGCCTTATACCCACTAGTTTTGAGCACTTCAGCTGAAGCTGAATAAACATAAATCTGCTAGACTTCATAAGAAGAAAGGTAACTATTTCCCTAATGCTTCTTTTGCAGCCTGTTAAAATGCACAGCACTGCAAATGCCTCTCAGAGGTTGAATCCAAGGCCACACATCTGACAACCATAAGCATGTTATAAGGGCAGGGATACATCTACTGTGACTTATGGGAATTAGTCTTATGGAAAAAGTATTGCAAACTCAAAAGCTTCAGCAATTAGATAAGGGTACTGAGATGATGCAGGTTTTTAAGTAATAGTAATAATAAAAATATTCCTTCTAACTGGTTTTAAGAAAAAGTCTCTTTCTTGCTAGTAACAATAGCACTGAAAGGATAGTGACTCTTGCAAGATGTCAATCTTAGGGTATTACTGCCATATTCTTTGCTGTCATCTATGCAAGAATAAAGCAGTAAGTGTTTAATATATTTTTTTTCTTCACATCAGCACATAACCGCAGCCAACCACTTTAACAAAAATATGTTTGCCTCCCTGTCCCCCCATCCCCCTTCTTATTCATAGCTCATCCGGCTCCTGTAAGGGCATGCATTACTCACTTCATTTTCCTGAGCTACCTCTTTTAAAGTAAAAAATAAGAGAAAAGGAAAGGCTAGGCTTGACTCTGTGAGACCCCTGTATTTATTCACACTTATTGTGCATGACTGTAGACTGGTAAATCATATTAGCAGCCCGTCTCCCCATCAAGCTGCTACTTGCTTTCCAGCCCTGGGAAGGTTCAACAAATCAACAGGAGCACGGAAAACAGAACATCAGTCTAATCTAGTGTTTAAGGTGAAGTTTTCAAACCCAATCTAAGAAGATCTTTAGAGCAAGCAACAAGCTGAAGGGCTCAGAAGGTGGTATTGACAATGAAAGAGTGTTGAAATATTGAGAAGCGCAGCACTTGTGCATTTTTAATAACAAGAGGGTCAACAAGGACACAGCTCCCTCAGTGCCAATAGTTGCCACACCAGGGCTATAAACGCTCTCAGTTCATCAGATTTCTTAAACAGTTCATCAGCTTTCTTAAACACCCTAAACCCCCTCAGCGGACCTTTAGTCTTAAATTAACAAACCAAAGCAATGAAAGAGGGTGCAGCGTGAATGGCCAGCATTGATCCCCAACGGGGCTCGGCGCGGCTACAGGCACTGAAAAACTCTCTCCATTGTCAGGAGGAATTGACAAACCTCCTCGCCTAAATAGTCCAGCTGAGGAGGGCTGGAGGCACGCAGCTGTAAAGGGCTCCCCTCGCCCCGCTCCCAGTGCTCACAATGCGCCAGGCATGAGCTCTTTGTCAGGCCCAGACTCCGCAATTTTCTAACAAGGATTAAAGTTGTTTCTCGGCAGGGCCAGTGAAAAGCGATTTAGCAACATACCGTGCTTTCTTCGGGCAAGTTAAAGAGAAGTAGTTAAGGAATTTCATTATTCTGCTGACCAGTTGAAATACAAAACAAATATATTAAATATTCACCATCTTTCTGGGTGCCTGAGCTATAACATTCGCAGAACGGTTCAATTAAATATAACACTTATCGCCTGAAAGCAAGCACTTCAGATTTATTTTTGAAGTTTTATAAAAAGGTGCAGCTGTTTGCCACCTGGAAGGAGGCTCAATACATATTATAACACAATGCTTTAGGCTTTCTAGGGCTGGTATCCCTAACGCCCGAGACACAAGACCCCGTTGAGTTTCTGTATCTTGCCTGCTCTTGATAAATAGGCACTGTCAAAATGCTTTCTCTCCTGAATATGGCAGGGGGAACAGCTTTTCTAGGAGCTGCATTCTAGCTTCCTATGGAAGCCTTTATCGCACTATTGATCAGGAATTAAGTCACTCAGATGACGACGAGAGGTTTTTACTTCCTCCAGCTTTACTTTTCCTACCAGGAGCAATAACAAAAAGTGTTCTCTTCACTGATGAGATTGTTCATCAAAGGCAGCATAAGCTAAAATGCATAAGAAATACCATGAGAACGTTAAATTTTAAGTGCTAAAAGGCCTAGTTTTTGTTAAAAGTCAATGCTATTATATTGTTTCAAGATCTTGATAGCTAGTATTAGGGGTATGTCATTGAACTTTCAGAACATTAAAAAACAAATAAATGATGAAAGAATAATAATAATAATAAAAAATGTTCTTGAAAAATGTAAATAACAGAAGTTAGAAGAGAGTTACTGATTTAAGTTTCATAATTGGCTTCCCTCTGTAAATTATGAACCTGGATACCAACCTACTTTGTTGAAAGTTAATGACAGTGAGAGAACCAAGTGTTACTTGCAGTGTCTTTGAAAATACTCTGAGGTTTAAAAGTTACAGCTGTATTTTCAAGTTTGGGTATAGGCCATCATCCACCTAATTAAATATTTTTATCTGAGCAGAGATTATCACAGACTCTTCTAAAGGCTGGAAAGCCTTGGTAACTCCTAAAAAACCCCAAACAACCTGGGGAAGGATTTCTCAAGCTGTGGGACACCATGATACATGACAAGATCATGTACTCTTGCAAATGCACACAGGAACATGGAAGTAATAAATGAAATCAGAAGAAGTAATTAACATTCAAAATATTTCTATATAAGTATTTAGTTGCAAACTAAAAGCAACAACAAAGTAACCTTGCACAAGATATTTACATCCATTGATTCTCTTGGAGGGAGACCAGAACTTTTTGACTAGTGACATCATGCCCTCCCACCACTTTCTTCTTTACCTTCACTTCTCTGGAGGAGAAAATTATATCCCCAGTGACTTCTTTTCTAGGTTGCACTCATCAGAGATGTGGACTAATTAGTGAGGCACTTCCAGTTGCATTTCCAATGAGAATAACTGTGTTAGTGACCAGGAAAATGAAGGGACAGAAGGTGGGGAAATCTCAGAGAAGAGAAAGCACATGCAAGAGCTTTCCCATCCTACTGTCACTTCCATGTAGCTTCATGGTGACAGCCACTGCCCTTCTGTGACAGGTCAATATGATGCCTCTATTCCTTTTTAATTTTTTTTTTTTATTTATAAAACTGAAATAAATGAAGATTAAACTAAGCAAGAGGCAAAAATCCATGGTGTTAGCCTTGCTGGAACCATGGTGTTTGTGGGTAGTACAAATAAATGAAGCCTTTCCCCTCAACTGAAAATCAGATGTTTAAAAGCCCTTCATCTGGAAAATGCACATGATTAAATCAATATTAAGTGTAATATGAAAAAAATGTCTTTCTCTCTGCTCGTCATTTTGCTTCAATACCTTTCCAAATTTTCATTCCAGGTCCTGTCCAGAAGTCCCCACTCATTTCTGCTGTAATGCTCCCAAGTCCTGTATTCCTTCATGTGCTCCTACTTCATACACAGCTCCTGACACACCACATCCCTCTTCCACCTCACCAGTGTCTTGCTGTTCTAATGCTCGACATCACTTATCAAGGCACCTTCCTGGAAACACCTAAACTGCTACTCAGCTTCTCTGTTTTGCTTTATACTCTAACTCTGAAATGCTAAACCAAGATTTGAACTTGGGAATGTGCAAAAACTTTCGCAGCCTAAATTACATGTACCAGGAAAGGAAAACTGAGAAAGAACCATAAAATACTGACTGCTTTAACACTCATACTTGTTGTGATAAAGGGATCAGGACCCATATTTATCTAGCTTGGTCACTTCAAATCACAAGTTTTTCTTTTATGCATTTGTGTTAGTAGCAGATTTACTAACTTGCCTCTTGCACCCTTGCTTAGCCAGGGAAGAACGGTTTTCTTTCATCCAGTGGAGCTCTTCCTTTGGTTTTCTTCTGCCTTTTTTTTTGCATTACTCAAACGCACCTCTCAGGGAGCTCAAAAAACATTTTGTTTTTCTTAAGAATCACTAATTGATGAAACACTTTGGCCTCTAGTCAGTCTCTTCCCAGCCTATTTGAACTAAAGATTCCCACTGTCATTCCCAAAGCTATAGTGAGAAAAGGGAAAGGAGCTCAGCAGAGATAGGAACCCAAACTCTGACAGAAAGACTCATGGCAACAAACAGGTTGCTTGATGAGGTATTTTGGTGATGCAAAGAAAGAAATTAGGAAGGCTAATTTTCAGAAATCAGTAATGAGAAGAAAAGAGAGAACAGGGCTCACTTAAAAGCATACTAAGCATCTCTGAAAATTCTAGGCAAAAAGGCTATTTTTTCTGAAATAACAAAGAACATCCAGCATATAAAAATCTTATATTTTATCAGGAAAGTAAATTTTTCATGGTTTAGGTTTATCATTAGAAGCTGGCCAGTTGCTATGGAACTGCTGCCAATTCACAAATAAATATACACTTTTAATACAAAATATAGAGTGCTCATCTCTCCCTATGTTGCATATTGGTTGCTAAACAGCAATTTACAATATTTATGCTACTTCATAACATTTGTGACCTTATTTTTTTTCTGGCTTCTTCACATATGGTAGATGCTCTTAAAACTGGAAGTTTGCAAAATTAGACATGTATAACTTCCTTCTGTATCTGGACATATGTAATGTTGCTGTTCTGCTTTTAAACACTAGGTACTAACATAATGCTCATGACTGCGAGAGACTAACAGCACAAACAGCTTCCCTACTCCACTCTGGATACACAGTGAATCTGTGAACAGTACTTCCATAGGTTATTCCAGTGCTAAAACTCTCTGGAGCAAACACTGTCAGTCTTATTATGCTGCGTGTTGTGTTGTAACTTGGGTGTATCTGCAAACATCCTCCAAGGCATAGAATGGGGAATATCACTTGGGTGACCTTGAAATGAAAGCCGGCTTGGATCCTTAAAATATATAAGTGAGCATAATGCAAAATGACCAAGCTGCCACTCATTATAACACTAGCTCCTTGCTCTCCAGCTCCAGTTTTACAAACCCTATGAACACACTTAGCTGCACTAAGGCTAAGCAGTCTTCTTAAATGCACACATAACATTAGTAAGGTTAAAGGTCCAGATACACTGTGCCTGTAAGGTATTTAGCTGAGAAGCCTACCTCTGCTTTTGCCCAGTCATCCAAGACTCCTTAGTGAGCCCTTGGAGTGAGGCATTGGCAAAGGGACCATAGGAAGGGACCTCCTATGAGGTCTCCCTTGAGGTAAGTATATTCTTAATCTCTGTACCATGTACCAAAAGTAAGGTGGCTCAAAGTTGGTCCAAAGTCTGTGTTGTAGTTTTAACACTCACGTTAGTAGTTCTTGTCCTAGAGTCTTCCATTTAGATTCCCTGCTTCCTGTGAAATGAGGTTAAGTACATATTTTAGAGTTCTTAAAACATCCTGGGATCCTCTGGGTGAACATTTACAGTTCAGTACAGACAGTTCATTTCTTTCCACCTCAGCAATCTTGACTCATCATCTGTTTACTCTCCATGTTATTGTCGTGGCATATGACAGGTCTGGATGCAGCTGTGAAGTTGATAGGGAGTTGCACAGTGGTGGAGCCACTCCTCTCCTACATTGCATTGATTGGGCATCACACTGAGCAGCACTAATGTGGAGCAGAGGTCCAGCCTCCTTTCTCCCTCTTGCTTCTCTCCTCCCCTCATGTCTTTGGAGAAAGAAGCCTTGGATTGGACATGTGCCTGATTTGCTCCTTTCCATCTCTGACCCTATTGACCATGCACACTCTTTCATCTATGCAGATTTTACAGCTGCTTTGCTTTTTTTTTTTTCTTTAATTTGATTTTTCTCCTCATTATTGGTACTGCTTTTTTGCACATTGTGAACACTTTTAGTATGGTATAATACAAAGGACAGTCAATGCAGTGTAAATTAAGAAAATATACAATGAAACATTCAAAAACTATTTAAAGGAAATAATGTCTATAAAGGTCAACACTTTTGCACATTGATCATGGGGAACTCAAGCTTTAGTGCTGATTTAAAGCAGGTTAAGAAGCCCCTTCCACTGGTGAATCACTGACTTAGAGCACTCTGCAGTATCCTCACCTGGTACTATTTTGACAGTAGCAATTTATTTCTGTTACTCAAGACTCACTGTAGTAAAACTAGATTATTCTTATGTTTTCTGGCACTCCTTTTCCTGTAACATGATCAACAATGTGGCTGTGTGTTTATTTGTGAAAACTTTCACAGAGTTTTACTTGATTTTCCTTTTTTAAACTAAGCTTGACCCAAATGAAATACAAGTATAAATATCAAACCCGCAAGTATGGTTTGAGAAGCCACAAGGTTCTCCTGCTGTTTATATGTGTGTGAATTACAGTACATCAAGAAATCAATATTCCCTAGATGGTGCTTGTGCCTGGCACTTCATGGTGAACAAACATTAGATAAGACAATATAAATGGTACAATCCTTATTGATTTCTCTTGACTGTGTAGTATGTGAAAGCTGCAGCCACAGTTAACACTTACTGACAGACTCATCTAAAGTTTCAGTGCTATTTTATATTTTTATAGTTGCCCATGCTCAATTGATTCCATTAAGTTGCTAGACACATTTCAAGCCATCTAGATAAGAAAAAAAAAATGCAGTGCCTGGAATGAGATGCTGTTACTTTGTGCCTAGCAGGATAAAAAGGTTAAAGGACTAAATTGTGCCTGGATGTTGGAAGGAGTTCTCTTTTATTTGATAGAATTGTTATTGTTTTTAGTGAATGGATACTGTGAGTGATGGATAGACTCATTTAACTAAGTTAAATAAATGAACGAACACTATAGACCAGAAATGTCTACAGGGAAACTGTACTGGAAGGTCCTAGTGTTATAGCCCCTCCTCAAACAAACAAGCAAGAAATCCTTGTAGTTTTATCCCTGCCTGATAGAATTCCTGCAGGAAAAAAAAAAAATAAATCAGATGGCATTTAAAATCTTGAATTTAGGATTTTCTATTCCCTCACCCTCCCCAAAAGTGAGCTTCTCATATAAGTCAGGGAAACTGAGGGATAGGACAGCATAAGAAATTTGGAATATGAAGATATGAAATACAGTGCCCTGAAAAATAATTATCTATTTCCTTTTTATACTCAAAAAGTTATTTTAGTAAGATACCAAAATACCTATTTCATACTTTCTTACTCCACTGCTGGGAAGAATTAAATAATATGATTAAATTAGTGTGAAAAAAATGTCATGAATACTAAATGCAGACTAGACTATGTGATAAATAATGTCTTGAGAAAACCCCTTTTTTTTGTATCCTTTTGGGCTATTCTAAGCCTAACAAGATGGAAACTCAGAAATTTAAAATGGCATAACAAATGAAGACATGGGAAAATGTGTCATATCAAAACCATATTAAACCCAGCCATTGTGTTATGGTTTCCTCTAGAGAAAACACTCTCAGCTACAGGGTAAAACAGCTTACAAAGTGCTGAATATTCTGATCCTGAAGCAGCAAACTCTGAAGCACATAATTTGCTTTAAGTGTGTTGTGGTCCTATTGATTTCAACAGTAATGAGCTTTGCTGGATTCATAGCAGCATAATCAGAACTCCTCAAGAGTGGGCACTCCTTTTCTCAGCATATTTAAGAAAACAACAACAACAAATAACCAACAGAGAAAACTTACATACTATATGAAATCAGATGGAGGTTACATTTTTCAGCTTTCAAATGAACTGTTGTTTTCTAATAGAGATTTCTATCTCCAAAAATGAGGTGAATCTACTTGAAAACAGCAGGAATAATTTAGTCAACTTTTGAAAAGACTTTGAAGAGTAAATCTACAAGATGTTATTTCCATCTTGCAAAAGAGTTTCATATATTTGAATATGTTAATATAATTCACTTTTTCAGTCTACATTTGGTGACACTGATTTCAGTTTTCTCTAATGTTCTTTATTTTAACAAGAAAGACATGACTGTTTTAAAATTACAAGAATGCCTTTAGATCAAGAGAAAACTGCAGAGTGGTTCTCATATCAAGAGCTTTCTATTTTCTCTATAAAATATTAGACATAATTAAAGGTGAGTTAAGACTTTGGTGAAAATCTAAAGAGCATCGGCAAATCTGAGCACTGCTCAGCTTTTCAATTGCTTTTCTACTTCTCAGTTCTTTTAAATGGTTTTCTATGGCAGGAACATTTTTCTTAATTAGTCACAGCTAATTAGTGTTCTGGCATAGACAAGTAATCAGAAATGTCAGAGCTGCAAGGCTACATCTCCCTAATCCTTTGATAATAATTTAGCCTCCTGGGAGGGCCTCAAGCTGCGGTAAGTAGTGGCTGACAATAAGGCAAAATTAGGTGGGCAGCAGACCATTAGGATAGAAAAATAAAAAGCACTACCAAATCCTGCTGAGCACCATCAGGCAACTAACTACACTGCCAGATGAGGTGCCTGTTTAAGCCTGTGTTGTTAATTAGCTGATTCTACCAGACCTGCCACATATGTCCAGGTGCATCACGCAAAGATGTGTATTTCTGGGTTTGCGCCAAAGGACAATTTTGCACTGTGATCAAATTTCAAGAATCTGAGAAAGAAGCCCACATATTTCTTGAAGATTATTCTGAGTTATCAAAGAAATAAGAAGATCAACAAGCTACAATCCATTTTTGTTGAGTCTCTGTTAAGTAATTAGGCACGGTCCTCTCATGTTTCTCAGAGGTTAATACAAACACAGCTTTTGATTCAAATGTGGCCTTTAACCAGTCCTACTTAGTCTCAACTTGCTGAAGTTGCCTTGGCATATAATCTAGATCAAAAAGTAGATCTTTTGTCAAATCACACACTTGCAAATAATTACATAACAATGAAAGTGAAGATTACTTATTAAAATTAACGTCACAGGAAGCAATTTGAGAATGAGAGAAAAAAAAATCACAATTGAAGTTTTCTAGAAGTATATATTGTTGAATACTAAATAGTAAGGTAATGGTGCTTTTGAGGTAGACAGGGACAGCACATGGAGTTGGTACTAAGAAAACTCACATTTAAAATAAGTGTTCCTCTCAGCTGTGTAACACCAGTTGAAGATTAACTCACTTGCTAGGGAGAATCATTTGCACATTTTTAACACATTTCTTGTAAAAGGTCAGAAAACTTAAAAGAAATGACGAAATAAAGAATTTTATTTTTATTTTAGAAATAAAGCATTTGCTAAAAATGTACTTGCAGATACCATGGCAAATGGAAATGAATCAGATGTGTACTTCATAACTCCATTTAAGCATAGAATAAAGTACATGACATAGTAATCTTTGAAGAATAATTGCTATTTCAAGTACATCATTGAACTTAAATTGTCCATCGCTGCTACTAATGGAAAAGGAAAATAATGATTGTGAAATGGAATGCAACTAGCATTTAATTCACATTCCACAGAACACCAAAGTACTTTTTTTTGACTGAAAAAGAATATCACATTACATCTGAACTTTCAAAATACAAAAGCCAAAAGCAACTATGTATATCTGGAGTGTTTAAACATTTATACTACTCATAAACATGTTCAGTGTTTCTGCACTCCAAAGAAAGTTGTATGAGTTCCCTGCCATTAACATCTCCTATATTGCTGGTTGAATTGTTACCCTGCACAAGGCCACAACCTCAAGGACATTCTCCTGCATGAGCAGTTCCTGTGAAGTTAGCAGGACTACTCAGTCATACCACACCAGTTTAACATCCAGAAAAGATGGGTGTTTAGGGACAAAATGTTTATTGCAGGGACCTTCTTGTAAGTGCTGACCTTTCCAGGATGCACATTCTGACCATTTTATTTGTTTATGGTACACTTATGTACAGGTTTCCTAGAAATTAAAGCCTAAAATAAATGGAAAAACTTTAAGCTTTATCTATGGCTAAACACTGATATTCTAAAACTAATTTCTTAAAATATTTGTTATTTCTCAAAGCAACAATAAATTATTGCATAAAGATTTAATTGCATACGTAGTGCATATGCATAAAACGCATGCATAAAATTATAATCATACATGTTTGCACTGTAAATTTTTTCACAACAGACCCAATGAAAATATAAAGTATAATACTCTTAATGTTAAATAAACTAAGAAGGGTTTTGAAAGGAGAATGTTTCAAACAATCTTTTTCTTTGTGTAGACAAGCATATCCATACTTCAAAGGCAATTAACAGGTATAAGAAAGTGAGAATTTACCTAAGTAGCAGTTAGAAACTACAGAAAGGTAGTACAAATGTCTTAATAATAGTTGTTAGTATATCAAATTAATGAAATCTGTGCATAAACAGTTTGAAATTATAGACTTTAGCAGTTAAAAGAGTATCTGTTGATCTTGTCTGTATTTACAATTAATACCTCTAGCACTCAGAACAGTCTGGGATTTTTTTGTTGTCCTGGATTAGGTGTTTCCCTGGCTGAAGAACAGACATGTACTTTTCCCATTTTTATTGGCTGATGATTTCTTATCCGATAAAAATATAAAGTATTTTAAGAACAGCAATGATCTACAACTGTAACTAGTCAAATGGATTGAAGTATATTACATAGAAATGTGAATATATTTTATTATTTCTATTGAAATGTAACAATAGAATTGAATTTTAAACAGTACCTGGGTTTTGTTATTCACTAATAAAAAAACATCCCTTCCAAAAATCATGGCCAAAGTCTTGCTCAATCATACTGTTCAAAATCTGAATTAATCTCAGGAAAGGTGAGTTACCACAGTGAGATGCCATTGCTTTGAATTTCTGCATGTTATGAGCTTACATGTGCATTTATCTACCCAATAGGATTTATCTCCTAGTGTGATGTTATGTAGAAATGTGTAATCACCATATATAAAGAAAAATAAAGATACAAATAAATATTTGATACAGAGAATACTTATAATGTACATCTTTTTTTCATTCCTTACAGCTACAAGCATTGACCACGACAGCATGCAATGCATACTACTGTGTAAAAGGGGATAAGAATGGTTTTGCATCTCAAAGGCAAGTGCTATGTCATGACTTGAATCTATATAGGAGATGTTTTCTTGTGCTGAAAAGCTTGATTGCTGAAATTAAACTTGGAAGAGGTCCTTGACCTGTGCTAACTCAATTGTACTGAGGCCCTGTCCTTGGGTTAGTGCTAGTTGGCCTAAACCAAAATCACACCAGGAACCATGCTGATGACTTAATGGTATGGATGGTCACTTGCTAGTTCTCAGGCCTGTGCCCAGGCCCTGGCCAGTTTACTGCTACGGTCATAGCCTAAGGCTTGGTTGAATCTTACTACATCAACAAAGTCAATGGGGTCTCCACAATGAGAGCTGGACTTGGCCTTAGGCACATAAATTTATTAACATTCAGAAAATTACAACATAAGCAAAAATAACCCCAAAGAAAAACAAAAAATAGAAACTTGAAAATGAAACATATGCTTGCAAATTCATTGCATAAGCAAACTGAAGCACAAGTTGCTAATATGGTTTTCATACTTTGTGAAGGTGCCAGCTGGATGGATGATAATTTTACTACCCCTGCAGGGCATCAAAGCTTTTATAAAATCATTCTTTTCACACATATTAGCACTTAGCTTATTAAAACAGATGATACTTTTTTCTTTTTTTTTTTTTTTTTTTTTTTTGGTAAAGCTGCCTAGGAGTGTCTGGAAATATAAAATCTGAGAGAGAAGTCTCAGTTTGACCACCCAGTCTAACAAACAACAAACACTGACATGACATACCATGGCTGAGAGTCTATGTTATGGGACCTTCTGTGACTGCCACAACTGTAGTGTCACAGTAAAGGCTGTGAATTGCTGTTATGAAAACATTTGCTGTAACTTGCATAATTAAATGAAACTGCCAGCAAAGCTTTCTAAAATACTTAGGAGATGACACACAAATAAATACATTTCAAAGTCTGTATTATATTCCAGATTTTGTTTTGCAATAATTTGCATTGCACAGTGCCAGAGATGACTTCTTTCCCTGTTGAAATTCCTACATAACTGTAAGTGACCAACATCATTGTCATGTGAATTGATCCAACTTTATAAAACAAACAAAAAGTTTTATTTTAGACATATTTTACAGGTGTAGTGATTTGAATTTATAAAGAAGGTACAATTTCAGCTGCCTACAGCTTCTCTTTCAGACACCTCAGAAAGGGGTATACTAGACATAAATATGAATAAGCAGAAATACACCCAAGAGTGCTTCTTAGGGGCCTTATTGGAGAGCCTTGTTAAGATAAAAAATTTGGTAGGGTAGGTGAACATTTCTAACAAAAAGAGGTGGAATCAGGGCAAAGGAATGAATGGAGAGAGGCATTGGAAGCCAGTATAGAAGCGGAGGGAAATTATTGTGAAGATACAGGCTGGATAGTAACATGTGGGCCTTGAGGATGAAGATTACTCTGAATTTACAGGAGTGGGATTAGAAATTTGAAAATGAGTTTGACAATTCAATAAATGTTTGGTCAACTTAAGAAATTGTAAGTCTTAAACTAAAAACTCATAAAACAAAATTCTAAAAGTCATTCCATTAAAGTACCAGTCAAACCCAGACAGATACCTGGCATAACTGGCCTTTGTCTGTATATGAGCAGGTAATGATATGTACAAATTATTTATTTAGGGAAATAATAGAGTAATAGAGTCCACAAATCTCACCAAGTCAATTCTCTCCATCAACATATTTGAAATCAAAAGATGGAATAAGACTACTCATAGTTCTTGTGAAAATGACTAAAATAATAATCTTCTAACAATTTTATTTGTGCCTTTGAGCACTTAAAAGTCTCATGCAGCAAATATTTAAAGAAATGCCACACATGACAGATGAAGATGGTAAATAAAAAACCAAAAGATGATTAACAGAGAAGAATATCTAAAAGGCTTGTTAAATATCAGCAAAATGCAGTTTATCTCCTCAGAAGTAGTAATGATCCCAGGAAGCTTTGCAAGGGTAGTTACTTACATCAAATATCTTTTCTATGTACATTTCCTCATTGACCTTTTCTCGAAGTATATCCTGGTTCTGTCGAACAAACATAATGTAGGTGTCTGCTAGATCCATCCCTGGCTTCTGTGGAGACATAAGGTAAGAGAAGAAAGTAGTGGCAAGGGAAAGAAATAGACCACTCAACAATTGAGACTTAGAAGAAGTTATACTTAAGCATAGTGAAAACTGACATGACGATTTTTACACATGTATAAACTATTAATTGACCTAAGTTCTAGGTTAGTTACCAAGATCAGGAGGGATCACTATTAATAAAGTTCTCATTGTTTTAATTTATGGATGCTCTGAGTCATAAATCTACATTGTCATATGTAATGAAATGAAATCTTGACTCTGGTAACATCAGTGGCAAACTTGGACATTTTTCTATTTTTGTTAGTGATGTTTTAAGGGCTACCCTCAAGGTCTGGATTCTGCCATCACATTCATAAAATGGTTAAAAAAAAGCATTCACTTCCTTTTTCTGTTCCTCAGATGCATTGTGATTTTCTTCCAATGTACAGATGAATTTTGTGCTTGAGATTAGCTTCTACTAATTCCAAATCAAACTAAGCTCAAGCATTTCCCTGAAAGGCAAGACATAAAAATCTTGGCATGAATACCTGTACCCTTGTTTTTCTGAAACTGTTGCATTGGCACAATCATTTTTGAGGATGACTATGAAAGGAACAAGAGCTGAAATATTTCCTGTCTTGTACTAGCCTACATTCTGTATGAATAGCAGAGTAGGCATCATTTTCCTATCACACTCCCAAATATGGTACAGTCTACGATATATCACATGTATGTGATACTATGTCAGGCTGGCCACAGTGGAAGCTGAAACTGCTCTCTCATACCCAGCTGAGACTTCTGGATCTCTAGCCACAAAATGTTCTTCCACACTAAAGCCCCTAAAAGCCTGCAACATCCCCTCTCCTGGTGGATTATGCAGAACTGGGTCACTTCACCCTTCTCTAACAGGAACCAAGAATGAACATAAAGACTTTGGAAAGTCTTCTGTAAATAGTTTTTCTTTCTGTAAATAGTTTAAATAGTCTTTCAAATAATAGTTTATAAAGTCCATGTCAGGCAAAGAAAGGTCAAGTTTTAGAATACTTTAGGTAAGCTTTAGCACAAAGCTATTTATAAATGATTCATATTTGGCTAATAACTCTGTACTAAATAATTGACAGCGTTAGGAAAGGAGGATGAAAGCAGCTGTAACTAGTCCCTGAATTCCCAGGCACATCCCTATTTGTCAGAATTAAAGAACCATAGAATAGTTTGTGTTGGACGGGACATTTAAGGGTCATCTAGTCCATACCCCCTTGGAGTGAGCAGGGACATCTGTGACATAGATTGGGTTGCTCAGAGCCCCATTCAACATGTCCTTCAATGCTTCCAGGGATGGGGCACCTACCACCTCTCTTGGTAACGTGCTTCACCACCCTCATTGGAAAAAAAATTCTTCCTTATATCTAGTCTAAATCTACCTGTTGCAACAAAGACTGTCCCCAGATTTATTATAGGGACCCTTTAAATACTGAAAAGCCACAATAAGGTCTCCCCAGAGCCTTCTCCAGGATCAATAACCCAAACTCTCTCAGCCTTTCTTTACAGAAGAGGTGTTCCAGCCCTCTGATTATTTTTGTGGCCACCTCCTGGACCTGCTCCAAGAGGTCCATGTACCTCTTGTGGTGAAGACTCCAGAGCTGGACACAGTACTCCAGATGTGGCTCAACAGAGCTGAGTAGAGCAGCAGAATCACCTCCCTTGACCTGTTGGCCATGCTTCTTTTGATGCAGCCCAGGACACAGTTGGCTTTCTGGACTTTGAGCACACATTGATGGTTCATAACCAGCTTTAAATAAACCAGCACACCCAAGTTATTCTCTTCGGGGTTGCTCTCAATCCCTTCATCCCCCAGCTTGCACTGACACCAAGGGATTGCCCTGACACAGGTGCAAGACCTTGCACTTGGACTTGTTGAACATCATGAGGTCCAGGAGTAGCTCTTATTATCTGAAAACAGCATACATACAAAGCTGTAAAAGTAAAATACGTAGCATATTTTAAAGGCCTCTATGCATAAACTGCTCATATAGTTAAAATATGTAAATATAATTTTATATTGAGGCTTCCTTTCTAGTCTACAAGTGGATAACACTTATTTTTTCTCATTTATCTTGTATGTAATATAATATATACAAACAGCACCAAGAGGGAAGGAAAGGTGCCACATGTCTAAACTAATAACCACTCAGAAATTGCCATTACAATAATATGATGAGAGCATTCTCCCCCCAAAACTGTAGTGAGTGAAACTTCCTGGATCATAGTCTTCATCTCTTTTTTTTTCTTCTGAATTTACCATGGACCCAAAAAAGTAACAGATAAGTGTGGAATGATGGCCTGGTTTAACACTCCAAACCATGGCTGGTTTAGCATCTCCAAAACTCACACTGAAAAAATGAAAATGTCTGCTACACATTTGGAATGGTCATTCCAGAGGCAATAAAAACTAATTTCAAAAACTTATTACATACATACATGCTTACATGAAACACTTAAGAAGAAAGCAGGACCATTTATATTTACATCTGAGTTACACACCATGATCCTAAGCACAGAAATAAAAATTTAAGATTTCAGTAGACAAAACAGTTTTCTGCTGGAAAAACTGGTTCAATAAATCTACAGGTTTCCTTCATTAAAATGTGATGGAAATGTTTTTAAATTAAATCACAAAGTGAAGGAGATTTAAAATTGAAAGCTCCATATCTTAACTTAGCATACTAATATGTGATGGTACAAAAGAATACAAGCAACACTAAAACCTTACGTACTTTCTAAAACCTGATAGGCAATTTATAGGAATGGGACTAGTTTTAACTTAGAGGGATAATAGGAAAATATTTTGAAATCTCCAGGGGTGGGTGAAAGAGATAATCTAATAAATGAAAGGCTGATTATAGTTTTGAATATATATTCAAATGAATATTGCACTGAATGGTAAAACCAAATGGTTCCCTGATTTGTGCAATTTTTTTCTTTTACTAGTTGAAGAAAAAATGTTCCTCTTGCAGACAAATAAAGCTAGAAAAATAACATTTCCCATTAGCGTTAACTCTCCCCTTATATTTGAGATGTTTACCTCGTCTTGAAGCTGTGACATATGGGAATTTCACACCTAGTGAATATATTTTCATGCAGCTTGTGGCACAGGAGTGTAATAATTAAAAGAATATACACAAGTAAGAGTAACTGCAACAGCTGGTGACATTTACCAATTAGAATTACAGTTCTTTAAAACACTTCATCCTTCTTTAATGTGTGCAGGATAATTATCTTTGAAATTGCTGTGGAAAAAAAAAATTAATTTTCCTTTTAAACAATGTCTGCCTACAGTAGAAATATGTCTGGGTAAGGAAAAGATTATCAACCCTCCAACAGCGTGACTGTCTATTTTAAAACCTCACCAAAATCACTGCAAGTTAATAATCTTTGTTCATGGTGGGCAAAACACACACTAAATAAATATATTTAATATTGTAACTTTTTAAAATAAGATTTATGTATTAGATGCAAACCTCTGATTACATGATCCTCTATTGCTCCATTTTGGATTATTAAACTTTAGAGCAAACCCCAGCTTAATGTAGAATCAAAAACCCCAAATAACAATTAAGCAATTGGATGTACTTTAAAACAGAAACAAATGGAAACAGATAGTATTTTAAGTAACAGTCACAGGGGGCATTTCATTACAAATATGAGACAGTCTTAAGCAATTCAGTCTCCACATCTATACCAAATAATAATAAAAAAAATCTGCGCTTCTGAATCTCTGGCAGAATATCTGCTCAAGTTATTGGGAGAGAGTAATTTGCACATCTTTGGGAGGAGAATTTAACCTGGTATATTTTTCTGGATAAGTGTAAAAACGGGTATTCTGTCTGAAAACTTCCCCAAGAAAAAAAAAGTGGGGCTTTTTATGGTAGATAAAAAGTTATTGTAGGTTTGTTTTATTCAGAACAGCGGACAAGATGTTTTGCCTATCTGAAAATGAAAGAGAACCAAACAAAGAGATGAATGGCGAAACTGGAAACACAAAGACATCAAATAAAATACCAGGAAATGAAGAGTTGTAAATAGGGTTACTTTGTCACTGGTTACACAAGTAACTGAATACATGGTGAGTGAATGAGTTTAAACAAGGGTGTAGGCTTCAGCACATTCTTTTTTAGGGTTAATCACTAGTTAACCTGGCAAGATGAACATGCTGTTTGGGAAAAAAAAAAAAATCCTTGTTAATTATATACTGCAAGTGCTCTTACTTCCTGCTGCTGCACCTAATCCCACAGGTGCAGGTTGTCCCTTTTACTATTCACTGGTAGGTGGGTCCAGATCCACAGGCACTTTTTCACAGCAACAAAGTCAGATAAAGAAGAAGCAGCTTAACTTTCCCCCTTTATACATGAAAACTCTATCACAGTGTCTATTAAACATGGGGGTAAATTCTAAAATACATTATTCCTATTTCCAAGGTTATGGAGAAGCTGTATTATGATTGACACTCATCCCTCCCACTGGCAAAATTTGCTGGAGGCACCTAGTCAGAAGTAATGCTGCATTGCCTTGATTTCCAGGCATTCAAGTAGTTTGCTGCTTTCAGTAGCAAGCTTTGAAAGAAGCTTAAAACTGCCACTAGCGTTAGATTTTTCCTACATGAAAGATACACCAAAATTTCTGCACAGCTTTTTGCAATGCAACAGTTTGTCACAAATATTAATAAAAGGCATGTACATTTGTAAATACTCGAGTTATGTTTCTTCTTACTTTGGTATTTGTAATAGAACATTTCTTAGAATGAGATGCTATTAAACAAGCTCATATTCTTGATATTATCAGAATAAAAATCCAGTTTTACCAAGTAGTTCTCATGCCAAAGCATTAATTTTTCAAAGACAAGAACAGATGTTAGAGACTAACTATATAATAACAAACGTCATCCCATTTTGTGTTTGCTCTCCTATCCACCCCCTTCATCTCCCCTGCATCCTGAAGGGAGACGTTTTAACTACAGCATGGATGTAACAATGAAATGAAAAGGAGTGATGAGCTGGAGGGGGCTATTGTGAGAAACACAGGCTCTCCTTATTCAGTGTCCACCACCAAATGAAAGAACATGTTGGAAAATTTCACTGCTTGAAATTTCTCCTCTAACTAAGGACAAGGCTCATCACTTAGGCTTTGGAATGACAGAAGTAAAACATCATTAAAATATTTCTGGAACAGAAACTACTTGTACTCATGACAAAATCCTCACTCCTTTCTTACAAATCAAAATACATGTCAGGCAGAAAGACATCATTTGAACAATCAGTCTATTATAAAGGTAATATGTTGTCACATGGTTATGAAAAATAATATAGGGTTTAAGTAATACAACGCATTTTCCCTGCCTCTAGTACATATTCCTCTACTAGAAAAAGCAGCCTCAGAAAAAGCTATACGTGTATTTTGAGAATTTTCATGCAGAACTTAAGCTGTGATTCTGCAAGCATTTACACAACTTCTTCATATATGTGTAGTTTCATTGCATTCATGGTGCAACACAGGTGTACAAGAGTCTGCACCAGTGCAAAAGGTCTTCAACACACTACAGTTCCTGTGACAAAATTAGGTATTAAAGTATGCTTCCCCCCCCGCCCCCCAAATAACTATGTTCTACTATGTTAACTTTCCTACTGATTAGCAGCCATCCTTTTGATTTCCATTGAAGAGGTACCTCAAAAATACTGCTGACTTAAAACAGATGATGCAGGGCTTTCCCTCCAGTTCTTCAATAGCTTGTTTTTATGGATCTGAAAACAGAAGGGAAGGTTCCCAGGTTTGGGTATACAGAGGAGAAGGAAGGCATGAGAAGCCTTGAGCATGAGGATAATGACTGTTCTGTGCTCTGTATTTTCAAACAGAGGTCTTCAAGTAAATCCCGCTTAAAAATGAATGGCACAATATAGCCACATCTGACTAAACACTGGTTTCCCAGAAAATAGGTTGCTAAAAAAAACTGGATAACCAAGGCCACAAGAGTACAAGTGTGGTATTTGGAAATGAAGTTATCTGTAAGGTCCCACTGTATATCTGCCTGGTAGGAGGCAGAGTTCCTGCTTTGGCCTCTACAGGACCCCATAAGTCAAATACTGGCACATGTGTGAGGCCCCTTTTCATACCTTTGATCCCCGCATAAAGGCCAGAGCGGAGAGAGAGGCCTGGCATTGTGCAAGCTGTGCACTGCTGTCAGCCCTGGGTCCTTCAAATGGCCTCTCTGCACTTGGTATGACAGGTGGTCTACATGAAGTGAGGGAGGATTAGGTTCCTTCTGTGCCCTCTAAATGACTGGCATAGATTACTGGCTCCTACAAAGGGATTTAAACATACCTTTCCGAACAAAAAGCGGTATATACATATGCATGTAACTGGATGCTCAATTTGTATGAGTAATTGCTCTGGTTGTATTTGTAAATGAGGCAAATCTGTGTAGAAATGACCGGCTAGAGACACAATTATTTGTGTGCAAAACTGACTGACTTGATGAGAAACTGAACACAGTGAAATTATCTACATGATTGAGGAATAATAATAATTTGAGATTAACAATATACATTTTTCTCCCTCAATTTTAGTACATTCTTTTCTTATTAACATTAATTAACTGGATTTGTGAAGAGAATACTAAAAAAAAAAAAAAAAAAAGAAGACAGGTTGTACTTCTACATTCCTAAGAACTGCTTGGGCTTTAGGATAAACTAATAAAGCAGATTTTGGTGAGATTTTTTTTGTTTTTACAAGTAACCTAAATAATCTCCTGCATTCCCAACCACAAAAAACAGAGTATTAACAAGAAAACAAATTGCATCCTTCACACACTACTTATAGTTGTGGTGCTTGTGTTATTTACCTCTGAACATTTGGTTTCTTTCACATGCTCAGAAGTCAAAATTTCTTTCATCTCAGAGCCTAACAAGTGCTGTGACGATTGCCAACAACAAGAGCATAACAGCAGCTAGATTTTTTCATTATTATTTAAAGGAAATAAGACATCATTGTCATTCTTTTCTGGGTTATTTTATATTCCTCCTAGTATTTCTGTTGGTGTTGGCCCAATTATTTACTTTCTAAATCCCCCCCTCTATATTAATAAAATTTCCTCAAAATGATCAAGAATCATTTAAGAATGTTCTCCTACTTTTTGAATCCTTTATTATTTCTATTTTTATTTACTTTTCAACTGTTCTATCACCTTTACCCCACATCCTCTCTCTCCAAAACATTCTGCTCAATACTACTTTAATTTTCTACTAATATCTCTCTTGTCTATTTAGTTTCTTCTTATTTCACTTTAAACCATCATATTTTTCCCTCTTTGCGAAATATTGAGACTGGCAATCAAAGACTAAAAAATCTGTTGAACTCACACACTAAAAAAAAATAACCAAACCAAAAAGCCCTTTGTCCCCCACAAGCTCCTTCTCCCCAAGATCTACCAAGCTCAGTTTCAGGGACCCCAAGTACAGCACTAAGCTGACCCTGCAAGATCCTTGAATGGAGGTGAGGCATAGGGGCAGAATGTACTCCTCTAACAACGTGCAATTTTGCACATTTGCAAATATACCAAAAGAAAGGGCCCACCTTTAAGTCATTTCAGTATATGCAGCTATATGATAAGGAGGGACTTGAAGAGATTTTCAACCATATTGGTTCAAAATACAGCCTCACGAGACATTTAATTTGCTTCAGTGCAGGCTTGCTAGGTTACCATCACATGAGCAAGAGCTCAGTGCAAATTCCTCACCCTGTGCTGACACCCTCTCCACTTCTCACTTCAGTTGTGAGCCCACAAGGTGACCTTGCAGTGTGATGACTTACCGCCTCCTTTTGCAGTTGGAATTTATAACTTCTATAACCAGTGATTTTAGACCCTATTCAGAGCAGACACTCCCTGGAAGTTGTGACAGTAACAGCTCTTCTTGGTCTCCCATCTTCACAACAAGGGGAAGAATGTAAAGTAGCAAAACCAAACCTATGAACTCCTTCAACTCAGAAAAAATGTCCTCCAGAATTTGAAAATGTATGCTTGGTCAGAGACACAGCCTCCTTGAAGTGCAGTTTACACCTGTAGTACTACAGTTCCCATCTTGGACTGTGGGAGAGGTGTGTGTAATAGCTAAAAATCAAAGGGGCTGTAAGAAGGGAAGAATCCTGATAGCTTGTCTATAATCTGGTCATCTCCTTAGGCCAAGCAACTTCATTTAGTGAATGTCAGAAAGGCAACTGGGCTTCAGCAACCACCTCCCTCTGCCTTCCCCTCTCTCTAGCAATGCATCCCTCTGTCACCAGACTCACAATATTCCCAGAGCTTGTGGCAAAGAGTTCAGATTCCAGGAATATGGATTTTTAGTATTCATGGATTAAGAAAAAAAAAAAGGAAGAAAAAAATAAATTTAATCTTGCCAGTACTATATTTTTTTAATATAGAACTGCTGAAAGGATTTCTGGCCACCATAGAGTTGAACATGTCCAAAGTTCTTCTATATATGTCATTTTATTGTTTGTAAGGTCATTAACAGAATAATTTTAGTAATTTTTTTTGCTATGTTTGGAAAATAAGATTGCTCTGGAATTGCATTAAAAAGGTGTAATAGAGAGAACACAGGATATTTATTGACAGTGATAATGACAATACTTGATAAATTCTTCCTTGCTTTTTGAAAGCAAAGATATTCTTCTACTCTAATGAAAATAATGTAATAGCTGAATTTTGCTTTTATGTATAAATGAGCTTCAGCAGCTACCCTTTTTAGTTTTTATTTATACCACGCAAACATTACGTAAGCAATGGCAAATCAGTGATTTAGCAAGGAAATGATTAAATGATTCTGTGAAATAAGCAAATTGAGTCATGAAGTCAGAAATCAATAAATAATATATATCATGTATGATTTTTTTGTTGTTGCTTATCAATTCCATTTGAATAGTTTAGCCAAATGATTGAAAGATCCCTACAAAATAGTATCCAAGTGACAATTCTCACTCTTCCACAACTGAAAAAGTGCATTGAGAATAACCTTTCTATGCTTTGCTTTGAGAGTCACTTGTTACTTGAGGGAAATGGAATGCCCTCTGAGGGCTGTGGTGGCTGTTTAAATACTCTGTATAAAGCTATAATGAATCTCTGTAGGAAAGCAAAATGTCAACAATAAAAAATGTGAGCTAACAAAACCAGTATTTTCTGAATTATGAAAACTAGACAAAATAAATTAAAAGGGTTATACTTACAGGAACATCAACATATTTTGCAGCTGCTTTCACCTTTAGAAAATTAAAAATAAAACAAAACACATGAAGTGTTTATTAGTACAGGTTGTGCACAATTTCAGAATTATGAATGGAAAGAAGAAGAACAGAACTATTGTGAATCCAAGCACTTACAGTGAATGAAACTAATGATGAGAAGAAGGTTCCTTCATCGTATCTGGACAATTTAGACAGCACACCTTCTAACACTGAAACAACCTGGAGGAAAAGCACAGAAAAAAAAAAAATCTAAACACAAATAAAAAAAGTATTTGGAATAACAATATAATAGAATCATAGAATCATAGCATAGTAGATGTTGGCAGGCACCTCTGGAAATCACCAAGTCCAAGCCTCCTGCCAAAACAGGATGCCTAGGACAAGCCACACAGGAACAGATCCAGGTGGGTTCTGAAAGTCTCCAGAGAAGGAGACTCCACAACCTCTCTGGGCAGCCTGTTCCATGCTCCGTCACCCTCACAGTAAAGATTTTCCTCATGTTGAGGTGAAACTTCCTATGTTCCTGTTTGTGACCATTGCCCCTCATCCTATCACAGGGCACCACTGAAACGAGACTGGCCCCTTTGACTTGACACCCTGCTACCCAACAATACTTAGCTCCCTTTAGAGTGAGTGGTTAAATATGAGTGTGTGTACTCAGAATGTATTTTGGATAGAAAACACACGTTATTTTCTAGGACCACATGTTACGAGATTAGACCTTTGAGGATGATAAAGCACAAGTGCAAGGGTGGTGATCTTGATACCATGTTTCTCTTATTTTTGCTATTGAATAGAATCCTGGTTCCGGTTTCACCTGATGGCGTAATAGCATGTGCTGTTGAACTGCTGCTATATGGCCAAGAAGGGACAAGAAAATGTGTACCCCAGATCTCTGGTATGGTGTGATTCCTCTCCCCTATTTCCATTGTGATTCTCTGAGTAGTGTGATTCTTCAGCAAGTGGAATGAAAAGTTTTTGCCAAATTTCTGACCAATATAAATCTCAATTGCATTAGTTATAGCCTTAATGTTTAAACTTCCCCCAAATTAGTTTTAAAGCAAATAAACCTCCTTCTCATGTCCCTCTGTGATGTTATGTTGCTCAATTAATTCATGGTATATAACATAATATATGTCAACCATCATATTTGTGTGCATTTATTTTGCACGTAGGAATTGCTTTCCAGCTTATATAAAGACTGTTTTAAAAGTCATCCCTTGCTCCCAACACAGTCATTCCCATAACTACGAGTATCATTTTATGAGTGTGAGTAGAGAACAAAATTCCATCTGGCATGCTGTTAATGGGCACTGTAACAGTGTCACAACAGTGTCACCTCCAGAGGAACTGAGATCATCACTTTACAATAAGCCCTGCTCTTAACAGTTCAAGGAGCAGGAGGAAGTGCAAACCTACATTTGTCATTTATCAATCTAATCTGTCATATTTACAGTGATTAATTAAGACACCAGTACATAGGTGCTGATCAAGGAATAAAACTACATCATGAGAGAGTGGCAGTTGTTTCTTCACCCAATGCACAGTATAATTACAATCCCTTTACTAGACCAAATAATCAGCCTTCTGCTTGGCTGTTGCATGCCTGTGAGAAGCTGCTGTTCATACTTGAACCCATTTTATCTGACTGGCAAGGATTCTTTCTGCAGAAGGGTAGTCAATCTTATTGTGCAACGATCCACTATGGAAGGGGCTGATCTCACAAACAACACAGCATCCACAGTGCCAACAAATGGTTGCAATATGAGTGGGACACAAAAAGAACAGAGCAAAACACTGCCATGTCAAGGATGTCCATTTAAACAAAAGGCTTAATTATGAAGCTGGAACCTTGTTTTCAGATATCTCAGTATATGGACATGTGAAGCTCTAAGAGCATTTCTGCATTCTCTGAGCACTCACATTCTCTGAACTGCTTAGCCTGAGACACACTGTGCTTTGTTTCACTGTTTTGTGCTATTCCTGTGATTTTTTAAATGCTTGAGCTTGGTAAGTCTTATGTACAAAATGCACAGTATAGTCTTTACAAAGTAAAGTGGTTCTGTTCTGAGATATCACATATGCTGTCACCAGCGGTTGAAAACTAATAATGCAAATTCCTCTATATTGACAGCACTTGCCTCAAAAATGTCTTGTACATATTATCTAGGAACATGACTATTTTCTTCCATCTTCTATAATCTCAGTTATTAAAAACTTGACTTTAGAGAAAAAAATGTGGTTTCTACGTGTTTATCAATAAGTGGGCACATTTTGCTTGAGCTTCTACAGTGATTCTACAAAGCCTTCCTCTTCAACTCATGTGCATGGTGAGTGACAATCCAAAAGGAGATTCTGTCTCTCCACCCCCCTGCTAGCAGTCTGTGACCAGTGAAAGTGAAGGCATGATGAAAATATAGTCAATCTTATTTTTTGTCACTAACCCAAAAATTGTAAATGTATGGCTTATTTCTCCTACTTTGAAAGTCAGTTATTTCTGGGTATTGTCCAATGCAGAGCTAACAAAACTTATAAAGTCTCTTTATCATTATTTGCTGTGTCCTTCAAACTAATAGTGACTGAAAGCTTTTCTTTTATATCAAGTACTTAAGACTTCTATTGGAGTAGAGGTGCTACAGTAATGCAAGGCATTGTTTAAGTTTTCTTCACTTATTCTCCAGGTCCTTATATCATGTCAAAACATATTTTATTTCTAAATATAAAAATGTAAGCAGTCAAATTCAAGATATAACAAACTATACAATACTTTAAAATTAAATGGCTTGTAGAACAAAATATTATATAGACACTCTGGATGCTGTCCACCTCAAAATACAAAATTTAAATACTACTTTTTGATAG
>JAOEGS010020069.1:32979-58479 GCA_025447755.1 Corythornis vintsioides
TTAACTGGTGCTTCAGGGTCTGGACACCCTAGTAAACTGTCTTGTGGTCTGGGATTGTTCTTTTTTGACTGGGCTTGGGTTGCATGGAAATTGCTTATCTAATGGGTTACAAAATTAAATTTTGTAAATTCTAGATTATTTGAATTATTATTATTTACAAATCATGTTGTTGTCCCCCATCACTGTACACAGAAAAACTGTGTAATATTTAAAGACATTTCAGAAGTTCAATAATTAGAGATATATTTTCTGTTTTATTATAAATTAAAATTTAAATAGTTTACCTTTGAAACAAGAAGTGAAATAATTTCTTTAACAGTTTCTTCAACCAAGTCATCTATTTTTGAATGGTATTGTTGCTGTATTTCAAAAGACAGAGAAGCATTAGCATGTATATGAACACACACTTTTGTCATAAGTCATAAATGGTACAAAGCTGATAACCCTGACAGATCAGATTTACTGAAAATTATCATTTTGAACATCAGAAGAACAAACCCTTGAAAACGATCCACCCAATCAACACTTCCTTACATTCTCTGTTGAAAATTTTCCCATGTACACTGTTGAGTTAAGCAGCTAATGGGGTTATTATTTAGATGAATTGAGTTCTTATTCTTATTCAGGCTAAGGAATGTGAAGGATACTTTTTGTCTTCTCCTATATAATTAAGGTGGCCATGTATTTTTTTTTTTCTTTCTAAAGGGTTGGTTTAGCTGGAGAAGCAAAAAGACTAGAATAAGATTTAATTAATACAGCATTTCATGTCTGACAACTCTCATTCTTAAGTTATTTTAAATGTCCTCTAGAAATAAAATGAGCTCCAATTGTTCATCCTAAAAGAGCCTTTCTGTTAGCACAGTGAGCTGCAGTTTATACAAATCTTACAATATGCTCAAGCAAGGGCAAAATTAAAATTTCATCAACAAAGCAGAATAGATGGTAACAAATTAATAGGCCATAAAAGGCATAATAAATCGGACTTCATTCTCCATACCCTTTTTCTTTTTCATAAGGTGCCTTTAACTAAATGCTTTTAAAATAAAACTGAAAGACTTTTTAGATAATACTACAGAGCTCCCTCCTGAAATTAACAGGAACTAGGGATCCCATTCTGTCAAGGAGGCACATCAATTTAAACAGTAATTCTTCCTTTAGAAACATTTATCTGACAGCAAAGATTGTCCCCAATAGCCACTTCACAGAAAATGTGACTTGTAAAGACTAACCCTGTCTTCACAGTTCAAGGCTACTTGGAACAGCTAACAGCATAACGCTCGGAGTAAAAGTACTGAGGTCACTATAAACATTAGCCTAACTTAGCAGCTGCCAGATGAATAGTTTTCAGAGTTGTAAGTTTTTAAAGACTGCTTTTCATCTGCCTCAGAGTTGCTTTACAAACCAAAATATTAAATGTGATCAGCTTAATATAGTTAGGAATGATTTTCTAAACAGCACTCCTATTGAACTTGCATTTATATTATGTACCTTCTAGATGTACCAACACCAAGTGTGGTAAATTTTGTTTTAATTTTCTTTCAAGTTTAAAAACACTTGGAAAATGTGAATATGATTCTCAGACAAACAGCAGCAAACATCTTGGGATGGTGAAAGAGCATATTAGAAATAAATCACAGAAATTTCCACAATTTCAGATAGCTTTTATTCTAACCATAGTAGTGTCTTGACCAATATAATTAGTCTCGATGTGCTAAAGAATTAAATTACCCCAAAACTATCTGTGACATCCATTACTTACAGTCTTCAGAAGGCAATAGTCCCTTACTCTCTGAGAACTATTTTCCTATATGCATGTCAAAACTATACACATTTCTGTCATCCATGAAAAATCTGTTCTCCTTCCCACAAAGCATCTGCAACTTTACCTTTTTTACATCATCAAATCAATGGATCTATGTATATTCTAAGATAAGTTCCTATATTTTTTCTCTTTTACTTTTTTTCTCACCACAAGGCAAAGATAATTTTGTAGGAATAGAATATAATCAGTAACTTCCCTGCAAGTCTAAGAGAAACAAGATCTAAATAAAATTATTTAAAATTCACAACAAGCTTCCAAAATTGTAACATTTATTTAGGAATAGTTTTGGACCTTTTTTAACCTAATTTTTTTTTTTTTTTTTAAGATTTATTTTGCAAACCATGAGATAATAATTTTTTTTTAACCCATTCATCCCCAATATCAACTTCCACTAAAACAGCCACACAGGACAAAGAAATACCTGTTAGATTCTCATGGAAGACTATTTGAGTGCAGAAGACAGGCTTTAAGAAGATGGAAAATATTGTAGAATCAATGATAAAATTGTATGAGCTGTCAAGGTTGTACACCTGATTCTGAAATCAGCACTTGTAGGACTGCAGCTTTTTGACTCCTTCCAAGCTTGCTTGGTCAGAGCACACATACCCTCAGTCTTTCTCCAAACACATTTATGGTTAGTTGTGACTATACATTCCTCTGCTGGCTGATGTGACTACAGACCACATGGAGTCAGGTCCCACAGCTAAATTATTTGAATATACAGTGTGGAGTCTTTCAGCATCATCCTAAAGACCCTGAAGGAGGTAATGCAGAATATGTGTCTCTGCCTTTCCAGTTGTGACAGATCTAAGGTTCTGCTTGGATCTAACACTCTAAGTGGCCCCAGAAGTATTTTTTATTTGATTCTTGTCTCCAGCAATATTTCCTATGTGATTCTTACCTATCATTCTCAAAAAGGATGTTGCCAGATTACTGCAGCATCTAGATCAGAAAATTATAAATTAATTGGTTTTAAATTGGTTTATTTATCACAAATAACAAAGGCCAAAAAAATCTCTGTATTGAATACTGTATGACAGAAAAGGTTTCCCTTACTGCTGCTACTCATTTGATTTGGGATCCATGGAAAGTAAAGGAGCAGCACCTACTGGTTTCTGGTTCAGGAGAGAAGGAAGTGGGATACTGGTCACTGTACAACTACCCAAAACTACATACTCTGAAACTAAGAAGCCAGGCAGGCAACTGTTTGAGAAATAGCAGCAGCTGGTGTGTTACTTAGCTGTCTTGCTGTACCCTTCATCTGTACTCCACTAATTGCCATTCTGGTTGTCCATGAAGCAGGCACCAACAGTTAGTATAAGGTGATTCTCCCCTGGACCTGCTTCTCAAACCCTCCCTACGGCACCTGACAAACCAGTGCAGAAGGCATCCAGCCAGCTGAGCTCTCTTTAAACACAATGAACTGATCAAACTTGTAACCAAACAATGCTGCACTTCTCTTAGGCTTTTCAAGTGAGATCCAGAAGGCAAGGAACAGAGCCCTCCTGAACAGCAAGTTTAGCACCTCTTTATGAGAGTAAATGTCACTGGAAGACATTTATGAGAATAGTGAGCAGTTCATCATGTAGGAAAACCTGCTGATTAAATCAAATTTAAACTCAAGATACTATTATTGTAACTGTGTCATACCTACATAAGCAAGAATTCTTAGTCTGAAAACACAGGGGGGAAACTTCTGCATAATATTCTACTCTCTTCTGCATTTGAACAAAGTATACAACTGCTCATAACTGTACAGAGAATGAAAAGAGCATGTTGTATTCAAGATATAGAATATAACCATCTCATTCTAAAATCGATGGAAGGTGTTATTTCATAAGTTCTAGAAATTTTCAGATGGATATTCAGTGTTGAGTGTTAGGTGAATGATCAGGCATCATTTATTTTTATTTTAATAAATATTAACTGAGCCCTTATGGAATGCTTTTCTTGACTGGCAGAAAAGTCCACATTTGAGACTAAAATGAAGATAAAGAAGGATGAGGGAAAACAAGGTAATAAGGAAGAGGTTTCAAAATCAAGTTGAGTAGGAGTAATTGGAAATGCAAAAGTTGCTATAGAGGAGCCAGAGATGCAACTGTTTATGTTATATGATCTGCCTGCCTGCTTTGATAGATGGGTAGATTCCAGAAGTATCTCACACAACAAATCTTCATTTCAAAGAACCAATGTATCAGCTACATGCAACTGAATAGTCTATTTTTTTCTTAATAAAAAAACAACCACCTTTGGAATGGAAGTAACTGATATACAAGAATTCAAATTTATGAGAAAGAAGTTTCTACATTATCTGATAATTTCTGCTATGTGAAGGATTTGAGATTCATTTGGTTTATTACACAAATTGAGATGAAAATTAATGTGGGGATTTTGAAAGTAGTATGCATTTTACCACAGGAATGCTAAATTGTCAAACTCTTGCACTGAAAGAAGCATTGGAATAATCTGAGGTCATGACCAGACCTAGTAGGAAATAAGGACTGTATTTTCATTTTAGTGTTGCAAAGAGTGTATGATGGAGCTTGAAAATCTAGAGAGTGGGAAGATTTCAGAAGACAATCTGTAAGAGTCTCCAGTCCACAAGGTAACAGCAAAGGTTGAACTTTGGCTCTGAGGGGACTGGCTGGATGATGCAGGAAGCATCATCCAGAGAAGGTGAGAGGAATGGCATGACTGTGGATAATGAGGCTATACCATTTGCCTTCGGGTCTTTTTACAGGTTACTTATTGAGCAGTAAAAGATTAAACAGGAGCATCAGTCTCAGGCAAAGAACTGCTAGTTGTGTTTAGCTTCTGATGACCCTGAAGGAAATTGTTGCTCTTTTGCCCATGGAGCAAAGAAAGAGTCCAACACTTTGTGAACTGGTAAGACAGAACACTGGGTCTGAAGAGTGAAGAATTCATTTGGAACCACCTTAGAGGATAACAAGGAATGAAGAATTAAGAAGCTGCTGAAAAGTCTGTAGCAAGATCAGGCTGTAAAGGATTTCTGAGGGCTAGGTTAACAAATTAACATGAAAAGCAATATTTAAAGTGGCTGTAAATAATAAAAGAAAAAAAAAAGTAGGATAAATAATTATTAAAAGACACTTACCCATTGCCTAGCAAACTGGTTCATGTCACAGATGACCAAAAGGAAAAATAAAGATGACAGAGTAGAAGAGGAAAATGATGAATGTCTCATTGAATTTAAAAAAGCAAAAACAAAAATGAAAAAACAATTACATCAAATGTTAACATAAAAAGATGAGTCAACAAAATGAAAAGCTTAGTACAGAAATGGAAAAATCAACAAAAAACAATGTGAGCAAATACTGTAAAAATGACCAAATACTGTAAACATGAAACCGCCCAGGGCAAACATTTTTTTTTTTGTTGCCAAATTCTGACAAATGTTTTTACCCTCTCTCTAAAACCTAATCAATCAAAATTACACTGATAATTTATTAGCAGTTTCAATTTTATGCTGGTGTTCTCACTAGTCTATATAGTATGCCCTTTTCTCTTTACAGATTATTCCTGCCAAGAGTGACAACACGGAAGGGACAGTAGTTAGTGAAGTCTATGTATCTTTTAAAGCACATCCCTGCTCCATTGTGGAGTACATACAGTCCTGGCAGCAGATTATGACCAAAACAGTCCCTGTCCTTGGGAACGAAATACAAAATCCTATTAAATCACCTGGTTATTACTTCTATTTTCAGCATTATACAGGCATGAACACTGGGTATATGAGCCATTTAAAAACAATCCTTATGTGTTTAAAACCTGTCTGCAAAGGACAATGTTTTGGCTCTATTTTACTATTACAAAAGAATCCTGAAGTGGGTTGTTTCTCTGCTGCAACCCAAGAGAAATTCCCAGAGGGGCTGTGAGTCAAGAAATCCTCTGAATGTTCAACAGACTCATAGGTCATAGCAAATAAATTACAGAAGCACTCTGTGTCTTCTCTGATGGAAGATGAGGGGTTGTGTCTAGAATGATGCTACTAGGGAGCAGTCTATGCATGCTCCTGTACAAACAGAGATACGTGACACATTTCAGCTAGTTTGAAATGAATCTACTAAGGACTGTCTGCAGTGTGAGATGTTTCAGATTAACTGAACAGACATTAACTAAACATACAAAACTCCACTTACCTCTTGCCCCCCATCCAGTATGCAGAGCTTAGCCGTCTGTTTTTTGGCATCAACTAAGACATTAAACATTGTACACAGAGAAGAAGGGATACGCAAGTCTGTTGATTTGTTTGTCTTTTGCAGTTTTAGTTCAAATGCAATTCTTGTTCTGTTTATTAAAACACAATTCATAATATGAGCGTCTGATAATTCTAAAAAACCAGTTTACAAATATATAAATCTTACAAAACTTGTTGGCTTAACATTGCATATGCATATAAGAACACCTTAGAAATAAGATTCTATATGCACAGAATATGAATAAACACTTGCATTGATAGTAAACTCA
The DNA here is from genome assembly GCA_025447755.1 of Corythornis vintsioides. Classification (NCBI taxonomy): domain Eukaryota; kingdom Metazoa; phylum Chordata; class Aves; order Coraciiformes; family Alcedinidae; genus Corythornis; species Corythornis vintsioides. The sequence goes on from JAOEGS010020069.1 coordinate 39,290, forward strand.
AGGTTCTACACTGCTTCATCTAATTCAGTTGGATAATAGCATTAATCTCTTGCATAAAAATATGCTTCCTTGGATGAGTAAGAACAATTAAAATAAATGGAAATATTCCACATTGTCTATCACTTCTATGTTAAAATGCAGTTTATCATACCAAATCCTTGCTTCTAAGAAATAGAATTAATAGAAAAGAGAATTTAACTGAAGAAAATGAGCTTATTATTAAGCAATTATTAATATTGAAAAGTAAGACGTAACTGGAGATACATAATACAAAAAAAACCTATTTCCTATGGATATAATTTCTATAGTATTTGGCATACAGTATCTTTAACAACACTGAAACTAACTCAGTGTATTAACACTAGGATGTGTTATGCATTAATCATTTTATTATTCATATCAATACATTTTATGTACTGACACTAGGATCATTCTGTAATATTAATGAAACCTCCATTTATTGCCACCAGAATCTTCTTATTCTCTACAAAAGCAAGAAGCAAAAACATCAGGATTGGTATCATAGACCAAAAACTGATCCAATAAGGAATTACTGGATAGGATAAACACCTTTTTTGTGTATACCATTAAAAAACACACAGTCAAATCCACATGGTGCAAAGTTTTAGGTAATATGTGGCTTAGGATAAATCCAAGTATTTATATTAACACAACTGCCCTTCCCATACTGATCTGTAATGATCTTTAAAAAAGACAGAAGATTAATTTGAAAGATTAATTTTTGAATAAATTATTTTAACTAGAACTAATTATATACTCCTTTGTATTTTAGTCCTGTTGATAAGAGTCCCAGTGCAGACAGTTTGTATCTCAATGCTTTTATGATTTTTAAGACTAAGATTACACTCATAGTCTCCAAGTCCTTTTGAGATGTTGCCATTTTTCTAAGAGTTCTTAATTATTTGTATGTAGCTGATTGAGCTTCTATGCTAAATTCTTTAGAACACATGGATGTAAACTAACATGACCAGTTTTACTAGATATTGTCTCCTATATTCCTTTGCTACAGAGCTTAAACTTTTATTCCATTCACTATAACATCCCCCTTCTATAATAAAATAGAAATGTTTGTGAAATACTTTTTTACCATGATTTCACCACTGCAGCTCTAGCAACAGGCTTAGTAAGCCTGAAGTTCTTCTTGTTCCTATTATGTTTAACAGAAAATAATAAAATGTTGTTACCAGATTTAACCTTAGTAGATGTTAAAGATTCTGTTTCTTCAGCTTTCCATATCAGTATTGTCTATTTTATGATTGACACTATTAAATTGTCCACAAACTTTATTCCCCTCCCCCATTTCTTCTATTTATTTTTATTAAACCAGTGTTTTATTTTATTAAACCAGACTAAGATTTCTCTGTATGTGGGATGGCTTCTGAAGTACCTAACAGGAGATCTTGTAAATTTTGTACACATACAGATACTTCTTCTAAATTCAGTGTCATGTACTGAAAGCTACGGCAAAAATCTTTTTAGAGCATCTATGCATAATTTAAAAGAATATACTCATAATTTTAAGATATAGCTCTAGAGAAAAATCCTCATCACTATGCTTTCTATAATTTCCAGGAGCTTGGCAACATAAAATCAGTGCAGGTAGATGACTTACAGATAGCCTTATTTTGTTTATTTTACAAATGAAGAACTGCTGTATAATGGGCATAAAGAGTGATATAGTAATGGAGAAGGGAAATGTACATAAAGGATTTCTTCTAGCAGAATTCTGAGATATGTTAAAATTTTCCACACATACGGACTAGAAAAGAGATTTGATTTATGCACTTCCAAGTGCCTATTCACAACATATGTAGAAAATCTCTGTGGTATTTTCTAGATGTTGCCAAACTGCCGATTGCCAGGAAATATGCACTAGTCATGATGCCTTTACAGTTTTGATTCCTACGTCAGGATTCCAGCACAGATGTACCTCTGTGAGCCAGTTACGCTGTTCCTAGGTTAATTTTAAAATCTCTCCCAATTTTTTAACTCATCAACTGTACCTTTTAACGCAGGCTTCTATCATGTCAGTGGCCATGAGTTTTAGTCTCTGCTCTAAATGGTGGGCAAATTCTGGTTCTGGCCAGTGAAGATCAAAAACAAACATCTGCAGAGCATCCAGTTTCCAGAAAAGATCTTCTGAAGTAGCTGAGCCATTGCTGTAAGAAACAAAACAAAACAAAGTCCCCAAGAAACAGAAGATAAATGTATGGATGTCTATCCCAGTTGCCACAGAAATTTCTATGTTAATAAGATTTCCTTATCACATCATCTTCCACCTTCATTTCACTGTATCACATAGCACAGTTGCTATTATTCCAAGAACGTGAAAATGGTAATGGAAAATGTAAAAATAATTCCCATTAGGGTGAAGAAAAGTAAACTTTTCTTATCTGTTAACTGGGAATTATGACAGTCTAGGGAGATAGCTGGGACATTGGGGAACATAGAGAATGAAGTAGCTCAAATTTCAGATCAAGACAGGAAAAGTGAAGCGTCCTGGAATTATTAATTAGTAAGGATCTTTTCAAAACAGTGAAGACTTTTCACATGTTTTCTTGCCTTTATAACTCTGGTAGATAAGTCTACCAAAGATGTGAGGATGCCAGTGATAATATTGTAGAAGAGATACACAGTCAAATAATCCCTTGATAAATGGTCATTAATTCTGAGAGAATAACATAAGAATATGGTGGAAAAACTTTAAGATTGTGGTTGAGAAAGAGAACAGGAATTATTGAAATAAATTTGTGCACAAACAAAACAGGGGATTAATATGGCTCTATGTAACCTCAGATTGTCCATGCAGTTCTGAAGCTCTTCCACCACCCTGAACCAATGTTTAAATTTAAACACATTTGCCTCTGATTAGATACAATAATTTAAGGCTTGTCTTAGCTACACTTCCACTGTCATTATGGATTAATTACAGTTTCATGATGCATTGTTTTGCAACGCCTGGGTTATTAAGGACACTTATATTATGCAGTATGGCATTCCAGGATGTTAGTGACACAAGCAACCAAAACTCAGCCTGACAGTCCCAATTCAGATTCAAATAGTTTAATGAGTCTCTACTGACATTTTCTTAATTCTGTCTCATGACAAAAGAAGATAATTACCAAAATGTTGTGACCCCAGCTCTCACGGAAGGAGTCAGTGAGTGTTTTGTGCACTCAGGACAGAGAAGGGTCAGATTAAAAAAACAAATAGCAAAACAGTTAAGAGCTATAATATCTAACCACCTAATGAACCCCTCGGGCAGTAGAACCACCACTGGATTACACCAGGTTAGCTGAGACTGCAGGCAGTGAAATGATGCAAAGCACAACTCATGTAAGGGCTCAGAAGACGCAGCAGAGATGCAGCAGGAGCACTGCTGAGGTCTCACAGCATCCTGGCACCTTCCAGATCCACCCAACTGCCTTTGGCCCCGCTGCCTTAATACTATCATTACTTCAGAGCCATTGCTTCTGCAATGCTGGCTTAGTGCCAAAAGGGGCAGCTGGGCCAAGCAAAAGGGGCAGCCAGCAAGGGCCAGGCAGTGGGTGACAATCTGGGAGCAGAGGCACCCACCTGCCTAAGGAAGAAGAGACCAACCTTGACTTTGTCTTTGATTTAAATGCTGTGAGTTTTGATACCTTCACTGTGCACAGTAGGATGCTCCACAATTTTAGACATGCTTTTTCTGATATCATGCAATACCACCTTTTTAAACCAGCAATTGTTAATTTTATGTTGTATTGTGCTCCTGAAAGCAAACAGCAGAAACAGGAAAAAGGCTCATGGGACTGCTAAGGTTACAACTTGCATAGGGACGTTACCTGTTCAGGTTGGACCTGAATAGGGAGCACTTTTATCCACCACTAAGTTTAATTAAGAAACAGAAATAACAAACCACTAAAATTTATCAGAAATTATATATATATTACAGTTAATAAGAACAGATATTTTCTAAAAAACAACCCATAGTTTATCAAGAAACTGAACTACCATTTTCATAATCAGATCCAATTTAACAATTTTTTATTCTTCCATTTTTTTTGGTGGTTTTTGGTGGTGTCTCTCCACCCCAACCCCCTCTTAATGGAATTTCAAATTAAATTCTTTAGGACTCCAAAGGACTAATGTGCTGTCAATAACAACAATGTATTCTTATGCACGTTCACTCCCTGGTAGCCACTTAATTTGGTTTCATTAGACTACCAAATAAAGTTCACAATTATGATAAATGTAATAATAGACACAGGTTCATGAAACACGAATTCATTCTGTGACAAACACTAATGCATTCATTCTCTTTTCATACAAGTCTAAGGTCCCAATTTTCAATTTTATTTGTTCAGCATTGTCCAATGACATTTGAATTTGACTAAGATATTATACTAATAATATGGGAAAGAAAAAGAAAATACTGCAACAGAAAATTTGTTCCTAGTTCACACATCCAGATGGAAATGTCTAATTTGTTAAATGCTAGGAAAAAAACCCAAAAGCAATCAAACAAAAACAAACAAAAAAAACCCCCAACCCACGAATTTCAATCACCTTGTTACTGCTATTTGTACTAGATACTTGTTTTACTTGCATTCTAGGATTCTTTCTGTCCCTTATTCAGTGAAAGCATTCTAAGTAGCACTAATTGTGAGCATATACGTCAATATCCTGAAGTGGTTGTACAACCTATAGATCTGCTTTCCCTAGCAAGACCTGGTTATATCACTTCAGGGTTTAGTACTCCATGAAGTATAACGTGAAGAAGAACTAAAATAATTTTTTACCTCCTTCTGGCAGCAGGAGGAATTCCTGCATTCAAATCAAACCACCAAAGCATTTGAATTTGCATCCACACTTACAGAGCTATATATACATATATTTTTTTTTTTAAATTAAGCAGAAACTCCACTGTTTTGCTAGTCAAAATTTAAGCTTTCTGCAGCAGTTCTCTGTGCAAAAGGTACTATCTACTTGTTCACTGTTTTTAATCAGCTCATAGAAATAAGAGAAGGTTTCTAGTGATTAAAGAAGGCACACATTATGTCAATGCTGTATTTTTTTAATGGCAATTTAACTTTCTATTTGGTCACATTTTAACTAAGAGACTGGACCAGGTTTCTCCAAAGGTCCATTTTAATCTATTTTATGGCTTTATGCCTTGCATCATACTGAACACAGCAAATGTTCCAAGGCATAATGTTTCTCCAAGACCCTGCAGAACATTAAACTTAGGAGCTGCACACAGTTTACTTATCCACTGACAGTTGAGAAAGGCAGCTTCCCGTTATGTTTTCCAGATACCTAAGCAGCAGCAATTAGTCAACTAGTAAAGCACAGAGGCTGCAAGATCATCAAACACATGACTTCCGATTACATGTAGAATATATCATTTCTTGCCTACATGTGAAATTCCATAGGTTATCATGGGATATGAAAACATAGGAGAAATATTACATATCTATGGACAGTCTCAGTAAACCACAAAATTCAAAAGTAGCTGCCTCAATTCTTAAGGATTTACGAAGGGCAGTGAGAGTAAGTTTATAAATTACTACAATTACCTTTTTTGATGGTTATTACTGAGTTACTACATACTAGTGTTTTGTGAGAACAGTCTTCAAAACAGGGTACCTGCTCTATGTCCTTTGAGAGTCCCCAGCTTGTGACCTCCAGCTCTACCTCCTTCATGCTGCCTCAAGACATATATTCAGGGTTCAGAAAGTCATATGAGAATTTATTCAACATAAAAGAGTTTTCAATAAGTACAGAGTCAATGGCACAAAGCCACATCTCTGTTTTCCACCAGCAGGTAAGGGGGAAGGATGGAGCAGAACTTTGACATAACAAGTAACTGCTTGTGTATGGTCCCTCAAAGATATTAGGGTCAGAACTATGTCATGGTTCCTCTTAGTGAGTAAGGCTTAAGGATCAAGCAACCAAACATGTTTCTTGAGTCTTCCTTTCTTCCAGACCAGACCCTTTCCTACCAGAATCAGAGTAGTGTGATTGCTCCAGCTGCTTCTTCTTGTCACGCATAGCTAAGCCAGCACAGGAAGAATATAAAGCTGACACATTTGTGATGTTACCTATTCTGGCTGGAAGATAGGACTATTCTTCTGCAAGCACGTATCTTACCCTGTGTTTCTGCAGCCTTGAGTTTTGAAGAACCTGATGTTCTAAACCAGCACTAGATAGTGACAGCCTCAGGTCTGTATCTACAATAGTTTTGGTCAGTGAATCTATGTCATGTCTGCACTGAAAATAATATATTAGTTGAACCATATGCAATTAAAAATCACTCACAAATCTAACGTAAAAGACTGGTTCAGAAGAGGCAGAGAAATTAAATTTAAAATATAAAATGGAACAAAAAATGTGGTTTGAAGGAGTATATTTTAATTAAGAATAAATAAGGAAAAAACCCATCATCCTTTTACAGAGTATTTAAACTTTTTGCTCTTTAAGGATGTTATCTTCAGCCAAATGGAACAGTAATCCACAGTGCTCTGCATGTCTAGCCAAGATGTCCTCTGAGTTGTCCTCTCATGAGACCAATCAAGATAAACACACTACTACTCATAACACTTTCCCCTTTTCATATCTCCCTTTCCAATACCCAATAATAAAAGGTGAAGTCAAAACAAATGAAAATGAGGTAACAATCTTCCCAAGTGCTGTTATAAGCAGCATAGAATTACTGCTCTAAAACATGTGATCAAGAAAAAAAACCCTCCAGATTAGTTAAAAAATACAATCTTCTCTAGTAATGTTCAAAAGAATTGCAGCAATTTTTAAGTGAAAAAAGGTAAATCTATTTTCATAAATAAAGCACATTTAAAAAAAAAAGCCTAACATATTTTTACCTCTTCAGCAAAAATTCTTAGGTAGGCACATAACAGCTCTGTTAAATATAAATGGACTTAAACATGAACATAAGTGAAGTTTGGAGCATGTGAAAACTCTTCCTATTGCAGACAAAATAGTCACAAAACTTGGCATTCTTTGTAAACATTTAACTCTAACTCTGTTGGCTCACCAATTTTTTTTCTCAATCTTTTTGCCTGTAGATTCTTGTGTAACTCAAAATGATAACAATCAATTGGCCTAAATAATAACTTTCAAAATGATGACACAATGTAGCATCCTCCAGCTCTATTCTGCCCTAATGAGGCCACATCTCAAGTACTGTGCCCAGATTATATCAATGCATATCAATTTCTAAAGGGTGGATGTGAAGAGGATGGGCCTGATCTCTCTTCAGTGTTGTTCAGTGCTACAACAGGGGGAAATGGCTACAAAAGAGAACACAGAAAGTTTCACCTAAACAGAAGGAAAAATGTCATTACTTTCAGTGTGATGGAGCACTGGAACAGGCTGCCCAGAATGGTTGTGGAGTCTCCTTCTCTGGAGATATTAAAAACCCAAGTGGGCATGTTCCTCTGCAACCTGTCCCAGATGTTCCTGCTTTGGCAGAGGGGTTGGAGTAGATGATCTCCAGAAGTCCCTTCCAACCCCTAACATTCTGTGAAACTGACATGTGTAGTAATTTTCTTGCTAAAACAGCTGTGTAGCTGGTTGGAGGGAGTACAGTGGACTGGAGAGAAGAACTTGGGTGAGTCAATGAGGGGAAGAAGACACTTGCTGACAATGCTGGACTCAGGGTCCTGAATGTATGTGTCTCTGCTGATTTGATGTACAATGCAATATGTCACTCCAGGCCATTTAAGGTGGGTGTTCATCACACCAAAAGGGGAAACTGACAGGAAACACTGAGATTTGTTTTATAAGTCTTGGAGACTAGGCATTAGATATTCCCCCACTGGGGAATTTAACTGGAAATAGGGAGCTTTGCTCTTTCTGAAAAGAATGGGATGGGAGAAGTGGGGGAAATGAAATGCTCCTCCTGCCTGTCATGCAATAATGAAATTACACCACTTCCTCCAATGGAAGCTAAGATACTGTAGCTAGCAGGAAAGAGAAAACTTATTAACTCAGGAAGAGAAATAACTGGTTTGAAGTGCCTTCACTTTTTGTTCCAAATACAATACATGGCCATTCTGAGAAGTTAATTGGCTTTTCAGTAGGAAGGCTGATTCTTAAAATACTGCCTAAATTCCACAGTATTGCAAAGGTAACTTGATACTACTACCTGTAATCTTGAATATTTATACAAGTTTTATAAAATACAACTTCAAAGCTCTGTGTTTAGGGACAAAAAACATGAAGAGGTGCCTACAACAGAGCCTGCAACTTGGCAGACCTCAAATGCCATGCAAGGCAGCCGAGGGAAGGTGACCTTACAAAGATCACATTGTAGTGGGGACACTGCTCATCTCCACTTCTCTTGAGAAGCAGCAGAGTAACAGCTACTGCTGGCAAATGCTTGAAGCACAAATAAACCTCAGTGTTCACCAAACCCATTGAAAACTGCACTGACTAGTTTCTGATGTTATGTATATTGCCATACACACAATTAATTGAACCTTAATAGCAGAAGATGAACAAGGGGGATGAGCCAATACTCACACTTTTTTGACAGTATAGCCTAGAAATTTACTGCCATACTAAAACCTTAATTTAGAAAAGATCTACTACTCTAAACCTCCAAACAGAACCCATATTTATTATATATTAATTATAAAGTTAATATTAAAAAAATACATATTTTTAATACATACAAGTTATTTTTACTGGATGGGGGTACTAGAATATAGAGTGTAAGGAGATCACATCTAAGATTATAACAATTATTTGCTATATTTTTTTTCTATAATCTGAAATCTATTCTTTAAATAAAAATAATAAAAAAGTAATCCTTGAAAGCATAGAATAGCAGGAAGGAATTTGAGTTGCAGAAGACCAGTTAGTTTGTACTCAAAGCTGAAATGACTTGACTAAGCACATCAGGAGAAACCTAGCTTTATTATCATATACACAGAGGGTACCAAAGAGGAATTTTGACAACTTTTAGGGGAATTATCAGCAAACCAACAACCATAACACTTAACAGTCAAGTTCCAGGTGTCTGGCAGAGCAGAAACAATCAACTCCCTTTTCACAAAGAGTTATATGGAAAAGACAAGGGGTAATGGGTACAAGTTCTTCCTGGGTAGATTCTGATTGGGCACAGGAGGAAAATGTTTTACAGGGAGAACAACCAGCCATTGGAATAATCTTCCCAAGGAATCAGTGGGTTCCTTCAACATTGGACACTTTTAAGATTCAGCTGGACAGGATGCTGGGACATTTGTCCAAACCATGGTTTTGACAAGTAAGGTTGGATCAGATGATCCTTAAAGTCACTTCCAATCTGGTATTCTAAGATTATATGAACTCTTGCAGTAATGGACCTGAGTGCTTTTTAGGCATATTTAACTCCACCATAAAACCTGAGAGGACAATACTTTGCTTGAAATCATATTATCATGCTTTGCATCTTGAATATATGTTTTTTGAAATATCTCTTTCCTAATACAATTTTATCTGTTGAGGTTCTCAAGCCTTTCTCTAATGGCTGGTAACTGGGAATATTCCCACAGAACAGGGCACATCTGTTCTATTTCATTTTTTTTTAAGAGCATTGAAATGTTGGGGAGAAATAGAAAAGATATACTTTTTTTTTTTTTTTCAAACAAAGAAATGGATGTACTTCTATTCTGGGTACTTACTAACCTTTTACTAATTCCCTGTAATATGGATACTTAATCTAATGACAGTATTTGCAATCAATTATTTTTCAGAACCAATACACAATAGGTTAATCAAACCCATGCAAAAATAGGATGGGCTGCCTCACTTTTTAAAGCCCAGATTCAAAATCAATTATCCAAAAGGTTCCCCACTGCTTATTAATTCAAAGGAGTCATTAGGTTGTTTAGGGTATTAAACACCATTCATACTATGACAGACCTTTGCCAAGTTGCTTTTGTAAGTTAGCAGATTTAAGACCACTACATTTTAATGCACTAGAAAGCGCAACTCACTAACAGTCCATGCTTGGCTCACTCCCAAGAAACAATAATTTCCAGCTAAGAGATCATAAACACCATGCAATCCAAATACAGCTGCACAGAACACTAGCAAGGCCATGCAGAGCTGACATACAGTCAGAAGGTTATTGAAGAATACACACGTGGAGTCATACACAGAAGTCATCCAGGTTGGTGTAGTAAAGCTAGGTATTTGTGGAAGATTAAGAGGCAAACTTGGAACTTTTGGAAGAGCTACATTAGGAAGACTGTTGGTGATGCTCCTGTGAAGAAATAAACAATGTAGGAATACAATAAAAAATAGAATATTTAGAAGACAACGGGGAGAATACCTGATTAGACAGAAAGCTATAGACAGGTGCTTTGTTCAGATCTTACAGAAAGCACTTACTTGACAGGTTGCCACGACTCTTGTTCGAGACCTCTGTGAATGGACTGGGCAATTGATGATTCCATGAGATCGATGTAGCGGATGACCATGGGAACAAAAATTTCTTGCAAGTGCTTGTGAAACTTTCCATTGCACAGAAATGCTTTAAAGACAAACAAAACACAAATTAAAAAGGTCAGGCTTTTCCCTACTTTATTATGCTATATGAAAAAGTACATTTTAAATTGTTTTAGTACAAGAAAAGCATTTTAAGAACAAGACGCAACTTGTGTAGGAAATACAGTTTGAAGAAAATAAGTGAACTACTCCAAGAGGACACTGCGATATATTTTAAACTGTAACAAAAATTAGGCACATACTGAAGTTCTTTGTTGAACCAGAACACTTTTGCACCTTCTTAATATTAATAATATACTTTGTTTTTTCAATACTTAGATGTGAATACACAAACAAACCCCCAAACCAACCAAACATTTGAATGTCATGCAACTATTTTTATTATGCTAAGAATAACAAAGGCTACAGTAAAACATTCCAGCTTCACTAGGTTACATGCAAAAATATAGAAGTACACAGTATTCCCTCCAGATTGCTTAATGAAAAAAGGAAATATGTGAGATATGAGTGTTTGGGGGAATAAGAACCATTTTTTTATCTGCTCTGTGTCCTGGGGAGATGTCCAAGTTCCAAGTCACTGCCTATAAACAGGACAATCAATGAGCTCTTGAATAGAAAACATGCCTATGCACGTCCATATATAAAAAAAATAAAAATCTCAAGGGCCAGAACTCACCACCAAAATCATGGCTTTGCCTATCCTGACATGTGCACAAACCTCATCAAGACCCCCAAGAACAAAAGTACTTCCCAGACAGACTGTGTTCATGTGAAACTCAGCCTCAGCAGCCAAGCTTGCCTATCCTCTGTCCTCTCAACTGTCTTGCAGAATCTTAAAGGATGCTAACTCTACTCTTCCTTTCTGTAACCCTGCTAGTCCTCTGGTGTGATTTACTCCAACTGTATAGCAATTGTAGTTTTATAACTGTTCAAAGGAAGTCCTGAAAACTAGCTGCCTCAAGCACTCAGGAAAGTTGACAATATGTAACATACCTAGAGGTTTTCTCTTGCTTTACAAAAGAAATGGAGTCTACTGGTTAGCATACTATAAGGGGGAACATTGTTATCAAAGATGAGGAAAAGGCCGAGGTGCTTAATGCCTTCTTTGCCTCAGTCTTTAGAACAGTCAGTCTGGTTATCCTCATGGTATTCAATCCCCTGAACTGGAAGATAGGGACAGAGACCAGAATAATCCCCTCATTATCCAGGAAGTGGTAGTCAATGACCTTCTAAGAAGAGAAGAGGAGACTGAGAAGACACCTTATTGCCCTCTACAACTACCTAAAAGTGAGGCTCGCGTTGGTCTCTTCTCTCAAATTAGTAATGATAGGATGAGGGGAAATGGCCTCAAGTTGCATCAAGGGAGGTTTAGACTGGATATTAGGAAGAAATTCTTCACTGAGAGGGTAGTTAGACGCTGGAACAGGCTGCCCAGGGAGGTGGTGGAGTCACCATCCCTGGAGGTGTTTAAAGAATGAATAGATGTAGCGCTTGAGGATATGGTGTAGTGGTTAGAGAAATGCTAGGACAAAGGTTGGACTTGATGACCCTGGAGGTCCTTTCCAACCATATTGATTCTGTGATTCCTTGATAAGAATGAAGAATATTATTCAAGAAAAGCAAAGTACTTTAAGCAGCAGAAAATTATCTGCTTCACAGATGGGACTTACTGCCTGATAAACTGCATACACAAGAAGATGCTTATAAACCTGAGTAGTAGTTGGCCACCACCACTGCATGTCCCTGTACTCCCTGAAACTTTCTCTTAGCAAATCCTCTTAGCATGCTAAATGTCCTACATCAGTTTTGTGTTTTGAATGCGTATGTGTTCTCTCATTAATCCAGCACTATTATTATTACAGTAAAAATGTGTGCACATGGAAATCATACAGGCAGGCTAAGACTTAGAGAGAAATTTTCATTAGTTTGGAACCCTCCTTTTCTCCCACCCATAGCCTGTTGTTTAAAATTCTCTTGTGGGTTTCTCCTCCTACCTATTCCTGCATCCAGGCTTCTCATTTGATTTGAATGGGTACCACAACCTCATTTTGAGGAGGCTTCCTCCTCTTCCTAAGAAGAAAAGACTGGGTCATAGGGCTTAAAACCCTGAAAAACATCTCATAAATTACTATCCCTCTTGTTCCACTACCGGTACAGCTTAGGTTATAATATATTAAAATAATTTCTGTAACTTCCAGACACTCCTTTTCTTTCCATCACTGAATGATGTCCACCACAAAAATAACCTGAGATAGATGGAGACTATGGGTAAAACGTGTCATCCAATTTCAGTTCCATGTTGCTTGCTACTTGTATTGCAAGGAAGTGCCTTTGCTGCTGAAGATCTGCTCACCAATATTATCTTTTTTCTGTCTCTTGAATACAATGATCTGAAAGCAAGAACTATTTTCCTGAAAATACTCTTGTGGAGTAATGGGAAATTATGTATCAATCACTTTTACCTAAGGAGACAATACAGAAGCAATCAGCTCTCTCTGTTTTTGCTCATTTGCTTCTCTCTTGCTAAGAATTTTGAAACTTCTAGCTAGCTTCAAATATATTAGACACAGAGGTGGAGATATCAGATAAATCACGTTTCATGAAAACAGGCAGGTAGGTAGGAGGCAGAGATTATTAGGGTTTCCACTGAGAAAAAGGCAGCGGCATAGGCTCATCTCTTATTAAACTCTTGAGAATCCACCCTTGAGAGCACCTGTGAGTCCATTACAAACATGCTCCTTTATTTACACTGCTCCTAGAACTACTTAACTAGCTAGTTGTGGCATAATTATTTGTATATCAGGCACTAAAAACAGTGTTATTTCTTCTATATTTATATATCTTAAAACTGCAGCACCTGTGACCAGCAATAATAACCAAGACGGATTTTAATATTAACACAAAGGCTTCACAGTAAACAGCTGATGAACATTGCCTTTGATAAACAAGAGGCTGGTATTGAGCTACATATTTGGCTAATTTTTCGAAGCAACTTTGAGCTTAGAAACAATGACAAGACCACAACCATGTCAGTTAAGTCAATATTGCTGCTCTATAGTGCATCAATGCAGGACTGGCATTAACCAGGCAATCACAGCTACCTGAAGTGATAAGCTTGTATTTTAGTGTTTTCTAAGCACACCACAGAAATATTCTGCTACAAGCCCTGCTCTGGGAATTACAATAATAAAGCCTCTTGGGCAGGAGGGCGAATCTTGTTATTCCAAAGTCACAATGAAATTTAAAGAAGTCATAAGCAATAAAAGCTGTTCAACTTCAAAAAGATGTATCATTTTCCTAACATCCTGGCACCAGTCTTTGCAGGGAAGTGAAACTTTCCAAAATGATGCCAAGACTCTCAACATGACTGCACCTCCACAGAGGTCCCCTTGTATGTAGGTACACACGAGAGTGCTGTCTCAGATCAACAACTCGATGAGCATTCTGTTTTCCCAGGGCTGAGGACATGGCAGCTCTGATTTACCCATCTGGAGATCTCCGTCAAGGATTACTGTAGGGCAGAGAAAGAACTCAGAGCACAGGGGTGATATAGCTGAGTATCATCAGCAGACTCATGGCACTCTACCCTATGATTAGAATTGATCTTGCCGAAAGGTACCACCTGTGCATCAAAGCAGATGGGAAACAAGAGATCCTTGAGGAAATGCCACACTTCAAATCCCTCAACTACCACTTGTCTTCAAAGCAATATAGCTTAATTCTCCATTGTCTTGTCAATATAGATACCCCACAACCTCTTCATATGAGCCATCTCATATTCACATAAACAATAACAAAATGAAAGCCTATGCCAGGGCAAGCTAATTCATAGACAATATTAATGGAAAACAGATTACAAGAATGGAACCAGATACCCATATGAAAAAATATTGGAATATTGAAGTTGAAGATAAAAGTTATTAACTTTTTACACATTAGGTAGCTGAAATGTATTAAAATATGATACAAAAAGACCAGAGATGAAAAGCACAGTCTAATAATGTAGCATTGGAATGAGGTTTCTCCTGTAAGAGTGGTAAAAAAAAAAATCTACTATGCTCATGCACAACAGAAGCTGTGAGGCTTGTTTTGATTTTACTTTTATAGAACACAGTTTAGTAGTTATCCTGGAGTCAATGTGTTATGCTGTCCTCAAGAGCTTCTGTGGAATCAGAGGAAAGAAAAAATGAGAGATTAACATGATTCTCTTTTCCACTGACAAAATTAGCACTTTGGCAGACAGTATGTAATCATCCTGCTCTCCACAGGATTCTTGGTAAGGCACCACTTGGATTCTCTGGCATATTTTAAAATTGAAAATAAACCCAGTAAATTTCAAGAAGGAAATTTCCTTGAGGCTCCATATGCTATTCATAACAGTTGAAAATCACCCAGTAATCTGTAAAAAAAAAAAAAAAAGTTTATATTTCCATTAATTTCCTGTTTATATTACATTCTGCCTCCAGAGAACTTTTACTAATCAGTTACTTAAATTGTGGTGAAAATTGCAAGTGTTTCATTATATATAATATTTGTTGTGTATTTTTACATGTAAGACATAGTTTAAAAGGGAATTTTAGAGATGTGCTATGTGGAAACAAGCGAAAAATTTGTTTTACATTTACAAGAAAATGTGACATGAACAGCTTATTGCACAATTTTCTTGTGCCTAAAACTCCCATTCGGCCAAAAGGTTATTAGATATTGTGTTAAGAGATAATGCACCTTGAGTTAGCTCTTGGTGTCAGCAGACAAAACATGCAGCTCTTATCTGAAGGCGGCTTATGATTTCATGGCAGCTTCTAATAGGACTGAGCAAAAATCATCCCTGATCCAAGAGCTGATTCCCACTACAATTAATGAGAAGAGTAAGGTGTGGTAGAAGGCACCTGTGTGGGTATAAAGTTTGCCTCAATTACCTTAAATCCAAACTGTTTTCTATCTCCACCTTGTAGTCTAAGATAGGGCCTATGATGTTATGGACCCATTCCCATACAAAAATGGTACACAGGCTATAACAAAGTGAGAAGGTGATGCTGTCTTTGGTGGTGTTTGCCACTCAGCTACTAGCAACAGTGAAAAAGTGTATCATAGAATTCTTGTTTGAAATCAATAGCCATGATAATGGCAATGAATTTCAAGAGGCTAGCGCTCAAGTTACTGAGTTTTCTCACATCAGCTTCATCAGATTATCTACAGGCGACCCACGTCTGAGTTAGAGCAGGTACAAGGACATTGTACTGAGTAATACCCAATGGAAAATGAAGAGAATGAGTTACCTTTATAATACTCCTAGTTTTAAGTGATTCATACCAATGTAGTAATGTAATAATGCTGAACAACAACAGCACAGTACATAATGTTGGTAACGTGACACATGAAAAGAAAACTTGTCAAGGAAAGCAGAATACTGAATGTACAACATCTGTAATGATCCAAATACATAGATACTTCATGTACCTAGGCATATGCCACTAAAAGGTATCTGACACCATCTTAAATGAAGAGGAATTAATAATGAGGCACTAAAAAAATTATTAATCTGAACAATTAAACAGCTACAGAAAGAGGATTGCCTTTTAGAGCAGGCCCCTTCATAACATAATTTATAGGCTCTGTGGACAAAATGTAACATGGTCATTACTGAAAATAAGACAATCCTAGGACAACCATGTCCTTCTTACCTCTTATATAAACATCAAATTCTGGAAAAAATAATTATGTTGTCATAGAGAGATATTTGGTACTGTTATAGTTGTACAATCTTCAAAGCTTTACACAATCAGGCATAACTGTGTATGAGTAATAGAAACTTTGGAGATAACAAAAATGTATACTATAAAAACAGCTACAATTTTTTTTTTTTCTAAACTTTACATTTTGACAAAACAGAACAAATTTATCTACAGTCTATTACTCAACTTCATAGTATGTATTTTGAAAATAACTTGCTATTTGTTAGCTTTTGTCAGAAAACCTGAAATATTTTATAGGATAGGAGCATCATACTCCTTCCACCATTTTTTAAAAATAGTTCTTTAGTCAGACTTAATAGGAAAGCAATCACTGATGAATGCTGAATTGTAGAATAAAGTCAGAAAAAAATGGAGAACCTTAAAGTGACTCAGAATGGAGTCTTACTTAATCATAGAATGGTTTGGGTTGGAAGGGACCTTACTGCTAGCTAATTTCAAACCTGAAATAATAGAAATGTGAAGCTTCAGTCAGGACATCTTTTTCCTTCCTGCTTTTACTTCCTGAAAAGTTATATGATGTATTGGAAAAAGCATTTTTTTTTTCTCATTGTTAAATGAATATTGGCTTTGAAGTAATTGGCTTAACTCTTGTACAATGTTTTGTATAGTATGGAAAATAACACATTTGATATTATTTGAATAGCAAAGACTATGCATTTTCTCTATCCCACAGTCTTTCTAATATTATATTTTAGTGACAGTCATAAAAATAGTCTTACATGTAAGTTTTCTTTAATGCTATAAATGTTAGATTGTTTCTTTATTGTTAAGAGTTTGCTCCTGTCAGGTTTATGTGAAAACTGACTCCTGATTCAAAGATTTAGAGCTCATTTAAAGCTCTTGAGATAGAATAACATGCAGGTGTCAGTCCTCCAAATTTCACTGAAGATTAACCTAATATGCAATATGGTGACCTAACAGTTCTTCATTTGAAAGAAATCTGAAAAGTAATCTCTGATATAGCCGGAGAGTGAGAATAACCCAGTGGGATTTCCACCTCTTCATTTCCTAATGAGTTTTTTGATAATGAGAGGTGACTTTGCCAGTCACTGTGGGCTCTATTATGGCTAATTTACTCCACTTCACTCTCCTTGTTAATTATTAACACTAGCCTTTTTATCCTCATGAGACCGCATTCCAGTTTTTCCATTTTTAGATTTTTTTTCTTAATCTATTTTTATGATAGCGATAGTTCTAAGGAAAAGGTTCAACTTAGGGTAAAGACAGCATTATTTAATTCATTTTGGAAGACTGCAAAATTGATTATATAAGCATTGGGAACTCTTTCTAATGGCTTTAATGCACTTGCAAGGTGAAAAGGCTGTTAATTAAAGAAAAGCACTTAGGTACGTTCCACCTGGGAATCAGTTCTTGATAGAATGGTCACTTGCCACTTGCTAACATATCCACCGATTAAAAGGTGACTGATTTCCATGGTTGCTTCCCAATGTTTTTTGTGAAATTGTTATTTAATATATCTATTATTACAGAATTACTGAAATTGATATACAGGTGTGATGTTTCATACAGCAGTTATTTTGTATCCTTAGTTAAGGTTTTACAATCTTTCTACTTATTGCTTTGTCATGAAAGTTTCCACAAAATCTCTTTCCTAAGGCATTTAGCATTATCATCCATTTAATCTTTTAAGGACAGAAAAATAACTAGTCTACCTCTTTGCATGTGAAGACAACCCTCATTTCTATAACTTCCCTCAGGTTGGAATCAAAGTAAAAAGGAACACAAATGACACAGTAAGATAGTTAACACTGGTGTCACAAGTCCTTCTCGTAAGGCCACCATAAAGCATCCCAAGTACTTCTTTTTAGTGCACATCACATCACAACTACAGATGTGCTGCCTAAACTGAAAAGGTAAAATTGTAGGGAAGACACCTGAATATATTGTTCAGATTTTGAATCTGGGTTTTAGATGATGAGACACACATTTCAAGTAATACAGAATCCACCTTGCAGGAGTCTAAATCTTATGAGATGTGCACCAAGATTGAACAATTCCTACACCCTTCTGAGCAGCCTTCTAAATTACCACTAGCATGGAAAAATTAATATGTTGCAGTTTGTCCAACAAAGGGTCCAGACAAAAGATTTATGAATATCTTAAAAACAAACAAAGGGAATCAATAACAGATATTTTTACTAGGATACCATGAAAAAAAAAATATCATTAGATATATGGCATTTCATGTATTGCTAGATATATGGCATACCAGGGTTTGGAAACACAATTCATGAAAAGAGATGTTTAAGAATGAATGTTCAAGTTCTTTTGCTCCGTCCTAGACCACATCCAGCATCGTGCAATAACAGTGACTTTAAACAATCCTGTTTAAGATTCATCTCTACTTTAATGGCCCTGTCCATCTGCCCCTTTCCCTCCATGAATTTAATCATCCATTGTATTACAGTGAATTGTACATTTGCTAGTTGCTCCATTTTGTGATATGGTGCTGTGGCCAACAAGTACTACACTGAGATGACCTATATATTTCAATAAACACTTGTCAGCTAAGGTTAACAATAATACAGTGATAAATAATATAGGTTGCAATATGTGTAACCTTGGAGAAAAGCTCTTGAATAGTATTTTCCATTCTTTCACTCAAGCAGTTTCCATACACAACACTAAAATTCTTAAATGCAATTGAACTTCCACAGAAATGAAATGATTTTTCCACAAAGAGCTAAAAATGACTTCTTGTATTGCTAATAATAAAAAAAAATATTTATATTGATAAGAAAAAAATTATTGGAAAATCTTGGATTATTCAATAAAAATAATGTAGATCTCCAAAATAATTTAAAAAGCATTAGAACATTTTTTAATTTTTTAAAAATAGAATTTGATTAAACATACAAAACATAGCACTTTTTTTTCTTTATGATGCTTTAAATTGTT
>JAOEGS010020069.1:62385-86524 GCA_025447755.1 Corythornis vintsioides
TATAAAGATTTGTGAGCAGGAAACATGGAATGTTCAGTTTTATTAATTCTACCTTATAATGGCAGTTTAAAAAACATGATTTTAAAAGCAGCACTTTTCCAATAAACAGAAGAACAAGGTGAATGTAATTATTATAGATACAATTATTTTTACATTAAAATAAAGATCTATACAGTATTGTGAAAACTAGCATTCAGTTACATCTTTCTATTTTGAATGAGGTGAAAAGTTGGAAGGAACAACTGTATAAGGCTATGAATGTTTTCCATACCATTTCACCACCTCCAGCACAAAGATGCTTTCTGTATTTTATGCTCTTTAATTTTCCTTTCTAAACCTACAGTTCATTCAAGCGAAGTCAAGTAGAGTTTTATTTCACTTCACTTTTCATAAGCTTCATGTCTCTTATTCCTCTGTAAATACGAACTGCCTTAAACATATGTCAGAAAGTAAAGCTTAAATGTTTCTTGACAGAATTGCTTCGCATCAGAGAAGAAAAAAATCTAGGAACAATCTCTATAGCAAATGCAGTTATGGCCTCACCTCTGAATGATGTTCTTCATTTTGCTGCAGTACTTCGATACAGAGTTCTGCAAGGTGAAGAACCTCTTCCAGTTTTCTAGCAGGTGTTGCTTGGTTCATGGTCTCTAGATGAACACAAAATGCAAACCAAAATTGTTTTAGTTACAAATCAGATTGAACAGTAAGAGAAAATGGTGTCAGAAACAAATGTGAATGGTGAAAAGTTACAATTTTCTGAAGATGAAGCAATTTCATGTGTTAAGGACATTAATTTAATACAAGTAAACGCGGCAGAATATCCAGAAATTTTTCCAAAGAGAAAATATTTGATTCACAAAAGAATCACTGATCTTTATAAAAATTATCTGATTTAATACATGAGAACTAACAGGTGCATCAATGTATTAGATGTTCAACTTCTGCAACAAGCAAGTTCTAATTCTCTTCAAGGTCAGATATACAAAGACCGCAGACTGTAGAGACTTTTTTTTTTTTTTTGTTATTGTAGCATCAGTACAATGCTGGTCTCTCTAGATGACTCATTACTATCATCAGTAAGATTCATGCATTTTGCAGCAGTCAAAAATTCCCAATGTTTAATCTAAAGAAGACACTATGTTTCAGGTGTATTTAAAAATAAAAAAAAGTACAAAACTCAATAATGATTCAAATAACTAATAGCTAATAACTAATTATTCAAGTAACTAATTTTCTACCTGCTGTTGAGCATTGAGAGAATCTGCATTCTTTTCAGTATCATAGTGAAAAGTAGCACTATAAAATAAAGATGTTATAAAACAATTGATAAAAGCTTACTAAAAATGTCACGTAAATGAAAACTAGGACAAATGGAAATGTTACAAATTACATAAGGATCACTCATTCTAAAGAGTAGACTTCAAAAAACCAATAACAAAGGTAAAACAAATGTAACTAAAATTCTTACAGGGCAGTTAAACTCAGTTTAGTTTTAATTTAAAAAATATTAATAGGACTAGATTTCAAAAAGAGTCATGGGAGATAAGGCAAGGGACCAATTGAAATTTTTTACAATTATAAATCAGTGAAATAAATTTGTCCATCTACATAATACATATATTAGGAATAACTTCAGTATTAGTTATCTGAGCTTGTTTACTTAATACAGCTCTTGTCCCTAAGTGTAAACCATGGGATGGAAATGATGTACAACACAATCATACATAAACTATGGTCATATTAAGCAGGTTTACAGAGGACTTATGAAGATGGTAACACAAGGCGAGTGAGGGTCTCAAATCCTATTTTCTCATTTTTTTGTGTGTGCTCGGGATCACATGAATAGCAAGCTGCATGAATACACATCTTCATATGCAGAAAATTCACTCACTTTTCTTTCCCACTTTATGCATTCACCATGACATATTGAATATTAGCAGATTAATTAAAAAACTTAACATATATCAGTAAAAATATGGAACTGCACGCACTAAGCATATTTAACATTTATGGAAAGTCAAAACAACTTTTCAGACATTTTAAAGGTAGGTGACCTTGTCCCATTCTTCACCATTAACAGGCTGATGCCTAGCACCTTAATAAAATATAGAGCTTTAATGCAATTTTTGATGAAACATTGGATTAGAAACTCCAGCAAAGATTTACTTAAATGTGACTACAAACATTGTTTTCATGAAAAAAAACAAAGCAGGCGAATTAGTTACTGAAGCAACTAAAAAACTCTATTCAGTCTTGTTAAAATAGACTACATAAGCAGACACATTAAAATATGATTTTCAAAACCACAATCTCAGAAAACTCTAGTGGTCAGTATCCTCCCCTCCCTGAACATGCAAGTACTAATCATACGGCTGATACATCACTACCAGTATCAGTGATATTAATAAGTCTTAGGAAGAAACCAGAGATATTAATACAGAGTATGACTGGCACATCATCATATTAAACTCATTTTACAACAAATTCAGCCTGAACTTCATAGACCTTTGAAATAACCAAGTAAACAATATAATTGCATTCATAAATGCATTAATTCCTAATGAAACAGAATAAACTGTAAATGATTCAAAACCTACATCCTAAAAGGACTATTCTAAATTAGTAAGAAAATATTTCTGATAATTATATGGGATCTGATGTTACATTTTTGAATTGGAATAAATTCATTTTTTCCATGCCTGAAATAAGCTCAATATAACCTAAAAATGTCTACTGAACAGACATCATTGTTAGTAGGGAGAGCAGAAGAAAGACCCTAGATTTACTAGATGGTAGATTACCCTGAACCACCACTGTGATGAGACCATGATTAAGAGAAACAGTCTCAGGGAAGTACTAATTCCATTGAGCAAGGCACTGGAGAAATGTAGGTTGGCTGGTTTGTTTGATTTTTCTGGGGACATTGAGGTTTGGGGTTGGGGGGCATTCAAAGGCCTTTAAAGGTCATTTAGTTCAGTTCTGGTCATCCATGTTGAAGTGATGAATTTTGATTATAAATGGAATTGAAAGGCTAAAAATTCTAAATTTCAAAAAGAAATGGCATTGAATGGAGAGCCTGGTTTTTTTTGTGTGTGTGTTTGTTTGAAAGGCAGAATAACCTTGGGAACGTTTGGGAAGGAGAAGAACTACTTATTATGATCAGGAAATATAAAAATAAATCGTTCATGATAAATTATTTAAGCCAGAAATTGCAAGGAGTTCAGTCATTATGGGACTAATGTTCAGGAATAGTTTTTTCAATAGGATTAGTGTGTTTAGTGTGAAAAGTATAAAATTTCCTTTTAGGTGAACAAGTAGTGTATTTGAAATATGAGTACCAATGAACTCTTATCTGGAAGTTTTAGAACCTCCAAAACATTTGAGTAAAACACTGTGCTTATCTTGTAAGTGTAAAAAAAATTACAGGAATGGGAATCAGTACTGTCAGTTTTCATTATATTTATGATGTCTTTCTCCCCACAATTACTAAAGGTTGTTAAAATGTGTTTACACTGCTCAAACTAACAAGTTGCAGCAGGAGCCAAGTCAGTAAATATGCTGCTTGACATCTTATAGAAAACAAACAGAAAAAGCCATCAATCATCTGTTTTCAGCTTCACATTCTGCTGAAATGAAAAAGTAAGCCAGGCTTCTCAAATAATGGATGCTTTCTCAAGTATGTGTTATCAGGGAGACATATAGGTACCAGGAAAATATTGTTAAATGAGCTAAGATAACTGACTAAAATGATACTGAAATGAAAAGGTGACTGCTTCATGAACTGATAGAGCCTAGGGCCACAAGGGACTGTCAGATCATCCAGTCTGACCTCCTGTGTCACACAGGTCAGAGAACATCTCCCCATATCTCCTTTGTCGAGACCATCAGGATGTCCGAAACCTAAGAAAGAGTAAGTCTAAAACCTGATTTAAGCTTGCTTTCCCGTAGAGGGCTTATCCTTGAAGACAAAAGTACAATTCACCTCTTTCTTTTTCTCCCCAGCATAGAAGCTGTTAAAATACATTTTTAATTTCTCATTGGCACTTGCTGAGAACAGGAATCTGCTGATTAAAGAGGTGAGTCTCTTCCTTGAGTATGAGTACAGTGGAGCTAGGAGGTACCTGTCTCTGGCCTGCCAGTCTGTCCACTGTGGCACAGCATATATCACTTATTGGGTTTCCCTGTCCATCCTTTCATCTTTCCTCCTTTTCTTTAAACAAGCACATCCAGACCATGAAATTCAGGAAAGCCAACACAATTCCAGGCCAGAGGGTCCCCCACAGACCCTCTGGCTGGGTGATACCAGAAAAAAAGGCAACTAAGCTGAGAGACAGAGAGTTCACAGCCCCAGTGGTCTTACAGGTGGTTCACATCCAGGTAGCTAAATGGGGCTGGAGACTTGGGTGCTACTTAGGATTTGGCCCAGATCATCTTATGCCTAACTGCAACAGAGCATCCAGTTTGCATTTTGATCCTTCATTTGTCCTAGTTTTCATTGGCACTGTTGCTCTGGTTGCTGGCAGTACTTAGCTGTTGTGGTATCTTAACTTTAATGACACCAAGATTAAAGCCTGAAGAAAGATCAAGATGTCAACTACTGGGGTGTCTGACCATCAGTTAATTCATTCCTATATATATGACAGAATTAGACCCAGAGAAGGGCAGATAACATGATGACCGTTGGCTGCCAAATGACTTCCAGGATGTGCTGCACACAGAGCAGCACATGGCAAGTTTTGGAATTTCCGAAGTAATATTGACTGTTTGGATATTGTGCAGAAGGACCTAAACCTCTTCCAAATGTAATTCTAGTGCTTGGAGACTAAATGAGCTACCCTTTATTCTACACTAGCTGTCTTGCCCCAGAATCCTGACTGTTTCAGTTCAAACAGGAGCATGGATGCAGAGGGGATGACAAGGAAGCACTGAAGTAAAGCAGGCTATAATATACTTTTATAATACAGATACATCACAATTAGAGCTGTATGACCCAACTTTTCTCCATTATGGCCCATTATTTCAGATTTTTTGATATGTGAAACCAGCAAGATTGCTTCTAGACTTGTACCAAAAGCAGTAAAAACATCAAGAAATAATACTAATACATTGTTACTAGACCTGTACTGACTCTGCAGAATTAATCCACAAAAGGGATAATCCACCCAAAGATAATTTCAATTTGATTATGGTGGATTTTCTTGCAAATTCTCATAGAATTAATTCTGCACAAAAAAGTAAAGAGTGGACATCTGGGAGGACATCCTATATTCTTCTGACTGAAAAAAAAAAAATAGCCTTATATAAATAATGGGACTTAGCTTTAATTATGAAGATTAAACCAGTCTTTCCAAAATTGCTTTCTAAGAATTCTATAGATACAAAATTCTAGGGACAAAAAGAAAATAAAAAATAATTACCATTATAACAGTATACTTGCAGAATATTAGAATTCATATCTTCTAGTCTATAACCTATCATTTTATAAACTGGCTCTCACCAAAATGTTTTAAGTTTATAAAATGTTTCATAGTGTTCAGTGGAATTACCTTCACAGGACAATCGTAGGATGCTTTAGATTTTGGCTTGGTTGTTGGTTTTGTTTGTTTTTGAAAAAAAGGGGATCTTGGCTCATAGAAAAAAAAATGGAAACAATGAAACTGAAAAGGTAAAAGCAGAAAAAAAAAGGCAGACATTAAAAGAAGTCTCAGTTTTTAATTGCTGATCAAAGGCACTTAATCTACAATTCTTTGTATTCTAGTTTTGGCAATACAGATACAAGAAGTTGGAATTTCCTTCCTTTCCCTTCTAATTTATCTTCAAAAGGGAAAAGAACTTGGCTTTTTTCTTTTAAAATTTTAGTAGAGCTCATCTATTCTGTCTGTAATAAAGCTTCTGATACTCTGTCTCATGGGAAAACTTCCAGTTAAGCCGAAGAAAATGAAATGAAACGATGTGCTGGATAAAAAACCCAAAAAACTAGGAAATAATGTGACTGTAAAGGGGTTTCTATACCTAAAGAGTAAACAGGACTTTAAATGGCCTTCACATGGGTGGTGAAGGGGGGTGCAATAGGGGAAAAGCAGTGACAAAGTCTGACTCAGCCCAGCTGTTGAGTATCAGGATGTGAACCTAAGAATCCAGGGTTTTTTTTCCAAGATCTCTGCTCCAAAATTTAAATAAGTGATATTTGTCCATATCCTCTTCTTTCTGTTTAGTTGCACAAGAGAGATCAAGAAGGTGCTATGCTGCTGTGCAGCTCATTCGTTTTCATTTGTTCAGTGAAATGAACATGCATGAAGAGCTTTAATCAAGTCCTCTCCACGTACAATGACTCTCTCCACTTGCCTTCACAATTTCAATATTGTTTGTAGTGTTCTTGGTTTTAAGTCACATAGATCCTTCCGAGCCTTGAGGGAATTTCCATACTATCATTCCTTTAGAAACTTTTTATGTAGTGAATATGTTAATGACTTTGTCCTTTAAAATACTTTCAGTAAACTGTTGAGTTGCTTCTGACCTTCTATTGTATGGAGTTAACAGTTATTCAGCTTTTGGCAATCTGATAGAAATAAATATTGGGATGATAACTGTGATTTGTCTTTGAGCTCTTGAACACTAGGCAGTAACTCTGATTTTAATCAAACTTATTCTCATTCCTTTTATTAAAACTGTTTGGCAGAAGGAGCCCAGTATATGCAGTAACTACAGACTTTAAAAAATAATGAATTAAAAGGCAACTATCTAATGATTCAAATCTTTTCAATCTTTTGCCTCAGAAATGAGTATCTACAGACAATGACAGATACTGCCCTGTTCGCTTCACAACCATTTACCACTTTAATCCCTAACCCAGACCCTGTATTTCTCCACAGCAAGGTAATGCACTTTTGCTGAAAAATGTATTTACATTAAGTTTTTGTCACTTCTTTTAGGCAATGACAGGAGCACTACCATTCAGATTTCAAATACATTTAAATGGGGAAACCCATTCCTTTCTGAAAAGGAATAAAATATTTTTAAACTTTGTGTGTTTTAGTGAATTTGTATAAAATATAATAAAAAATATTAATTCTGTATAAGGAAGGTCATTTTTGGTTTTTTTGAAGGAGAGAAAACAGGTGAGGGAGGCATACAGATTTCTATTAGCTGTTCATTGGAAGCTATACAAAATGTATCTGAAGAATGCTATTTGTCTCTGGCCTAAGCATCTGGGCGGTCCAGTTATGTTCAACATTTTCTATAAGAAGAGTTAACTGAAGTTAAATACTGAATAAGACAGGAAAATATACCATACACAAAATGATCTAAACAGTACTTTCAGGTAGCAAAGTCTGAAAGGCAGAATGTGCTGAAATGAAAATGGTTTCTACTTAAAAAGCGATTTTCATATATTGATGCTGTGATCATCTCCCTGACAAATTATACTCTCTTGCTGCAATCCACAAGGGCATTAGATGAGAGAGTTCTTAGACATAGTTCAAAATTATAATAGTAGGTTTGCTGCTGTTCTCTTCATAAAGGCAATTATACTGACTGAACAGATTAGCTACTCCATGAGAATTTAATCTGTACGTGTTGTAAGGAATGACATTGTGAATGAACCCTGTAAAACTGTCATTGCAAATGTAATCTTTATTGAAAAAAGCTGTTCTATATTCAAACTAGTACAACAACATGGGAGTGCTAAATAAAATGTTATCCTGACAGCAAACAAATCCTGTTGATGTAAGTGCTGCTTATACCACTGTGTCTGCCATTAGGAAAGTAACCACTGTCTTCTGGGAAAGCATTCAGAGTCATGTTCAATTGAGACTGTGAAAATGAGAGCACTTGGGGAATAGACCTGGGAACCTGGCAACCACGCTCCTGAAAAAGGAGTCTTGCAACAAAAAGAATTTGCATGTTCACCTCTGGATTACCTAACAAGGACGGACACTCCTGGAACTGAAGATTCTCTGTTCAGTAACTAGTGCACCAGTTAAAGGGTATATAATATTTATCATTAAATAGTTTTTCTTGTTTTCCATGGCAATGAATATATATATGGTATTAGGACTACACATACTGTACATCAAGTTCATGATGAAATCTGTAGGAGTTTCATTAACAACATCAATTGGAGCAGGATTTGGCCCTGATAGCCAGTCTAAAACACAATTTTATTTGGTTTTCTTTCAGCTGCTTCATTTTTTTACATCAGAGAAATGGGTTCAGTGGGACGTGATTTTGGTGGAACATAGTCTATTTACTCTTGTCAATAAAACATTTTTTTTCTGAGTTGTCTGAATTTTCAGTTGCATTTTTGGTCGGAAGAAGAATTTAATGACATTATAAACACAGACTCTAGCTTTGCTTACCTCACACAGTGAATTTCCATTTACACATCATATGTGATAGGTTTTCCTCTCATCCATTCTCTAATACAGTTATTTGCCAGGTCACTTAAGGGACAGCTTTGCTATCCTGTCTTAAGAATATGGCAATAGTTTCTTTCAAAGCATGCACAAACCTAATGTAAAACGACTGAAATCAGGTACAGTCTATTTTTATTTTTTTTTGTGCTTGTAACTGTCATCTGTGCTTAATGGTCTGGGTTTCTGACATAGTAAGCCTCAGAAAAAATAAGAATAGCAAGCATGTGGCACAAGGAAGATTTGTACCCGAGGTGATTCACATTATATAAAGGTCTACAGCTGAGGTTTTAGAGTACAAATTTCAAAGGACACAAACTCTAAAATTACTTTTCTCATTTCACAAACTAATTTCTACATCGTTCCAAATTTTGAATTTGAAGAGATTATTTTCCTCAGTACCTAGAGGCATAAAAATCTGAAATGGAATATTTGTGCTATCAAGCTTTAGGTATCTTACCTAGTAGGGAAATTGTCTTAGGGTCTATTTGTGTAAGATGGCATGGGACAAGTCCTTTCACAGGGAATTTGTTGAAGAAGTCTTCAAGAGCCATGAATCACCTGCAGAATGAACCTCTGCCTGTTGATCAGGGTGGGTCAGGAGATTACCTGATCAATGGGAGCTCTTAACAGGCTGTGGCATGAATACCTGTAACACATCACCTGCTCTTTTTTTTTTAACAATTCCAAGGCTCCTCTATTTCCAGGGCATTTAAAGCTTTCCAATGTGTTGGGAGTCAATGAAATTTTGTGAGTCTTCAGTGATGAATATGGACTTTAAAAAAAGTTTTTGCTTGTTTACTGGCTAAAGAAGCTGTTCCTCCAAAAATGGACCACCTTCCTGCTTTCAAGCTCCTCACTGGCAAGAAGCTGCACTTTGAACTATTTTAATTCAACTTTTATACCCATCTCCAGTCTGTCTTTCAAATGTAAAATTATCTCATCCTGAGAATACTACCAACTCAGTGGCCCTTCACATAACTGTGGTTAACCTTATTTGTGCAAACCCCACAAAGAATCATGTTCAGGCTTCTATTTGGTCTGTTTCTATGTCTTCAAAAAAGGTAAGACAAAGTAGTTGAGCATACTATTTCATGATATATATTCACAATCCTTTATATTTCTCTGCAGCCAATACTACTCATCCACAAATACTACATTTTTTTATAAGATTGCTCTGGTAAATACTGGGATATAAGCATCCCAAAAAACCTCTCTGCACTATTGGAGACTATATGTCATAATAGCTTCATAAAGATAGTGACATAAAGAACTACCGTTCTCTTAACCTTCAGCTTTAACTGGAAACATAAATATATCACCAAAAAAAGCCATATCAGAGAAATGTAAGACCAGCTTTACAAAAGCTGATCCAGTCTTCATCAATTAATTAGGTCTTCATCAATAAACCCATTAAGTCCCATTAAGAAATTGGTACAGTTTTTGCAGATGACTATGAAATTACATTTCTCTAACAGACAACTGATTTTTAATTTAACAGCCAAACTTTTCTGCATCACTTAGTTAAACATCCTTCCCAGAAATTACAATTGTATCATGTTCTAAAATACATAATTATCTAAACTGCTAATAAATAGGCATATAATAAGTATAAGTGTAAATGAAGAATACATTCTCTATACTATTTCCAAATTAATGTTGATGTTCACACATGTTCTGGTCAGTTTCTTGGTATTATTGAAATAAATGTAATGATAGAGCAGACACAACACACTACATCTGTAATACATGCAGACACAAATAGTAATCACCTGAGTCCTTTTCTGAGGGTGCTAAATATAAATTAAAAAAAAAAAAGAGAGAGAAGAAAAACATAATTACATAAATATAACTATTTTTTTTTCATTAGGGAAGAATACAAAATAAGGAGTTAAAATCTTTTGCTTTCCTTAGAAGTTCTTAAAAACTCTAAGACTTTTGAGGATAGCAGTGAGAGTCCTGACAGTCAGCTCACGTGAGGGATGGGTTTTGTCAGCTGACAGAGAAAGGGTGTATGTTTTTAGGTAGCATATTTATATTTACTATTCCTAAATAGTATATATTTTGGGCTCACTGGGTGAGTTTGCAACCGTATTGTGTCTGGGAGTTTAGAAACATATAGTAACAGAATATAAGAAAGTTAAGAGTAGAATTTTTAAACTCTTCTTTTCATCACTACTGTTTAGATAGTTACTATTGGTTTATATTCAATATTATCATGCAGTAGTTGCATTTTGACTGACTGATATGACATTGTTCACTGAAGAAATATTCAAAGAATAGGAAAGAAATTCCCCAAATGTATGAGAGCTACATTCGAGGATATCAGTAATGTTATAAAAATAGACTATATGTTTTTTGCATGCAGTCTGAGGAGCAACTAATGCAAACAGTAACATGAATTACTTTCAAGAATGAAATTTCAGTGCACAGATGCAATAGTGCTCCCATAAACCTGAAGAAGCAGAATTGCTGAAATATAACCTACATTTTAACCAATATAAATATAATAGTTTCAGCAATTCTGCTTCTTCAGGTTTATGGGAGCACTATTGCATCTGTGCACTGAAATTTCAATGTAGGATATTTGTATCAGAGTATAGAAAAAGCCTATATAATAGGTGTCATTGTTACAGAAGACCAGTGTGTTTTATTTTCTGATGTTATGATGCTGGAGCCCTTCACTTTCAAATAGTACTTTAGTCTCACAAAAGTACTCAACTTATTTCTTGTTGAGGTACTAGCCTTATATATGTAATTACCTATTGTATTTTGGGTTTACAATTAATTGAGTGTGAAACGACTTACAGAAATCTAGATGAGTTTCAAGCAGAAGACAATAAATCCCTAAAGAAATCTGCAAGTCTAGGATGGATGGTAGTTTTATGTGCTGTTCCAGCTTAGTACAATGTTAACATTGTGCATGTTTTGAAATGCAGAATTTGCTTCTTGTAGTGAACTGCCACAGTTCTCTAGGATTTAGTTTAAAATCTTTGGCAGAGATGTAGTTACATCACTGTAAAAATTTTTCCAATCCAATTTACTGTCAGTGAGGTTAGATATCTTTTGCATGCTTCTGTTATCTTTCAAAAATGTTTCTATTTTTATACCCATTATTTTAACAGGTTTGCTAAGAGACTGAAATACTGAACATTACAAAATCCCATTTAAGAATAAAGATAAAACAAAGAAAAAACATTATTTTTGCTTTTTTATTTTCCAGAATAGATTTGATGTTCAATCTTCTTTAACACAACATGATATCATAATTAATTATGATAAACTGGTTACTAAGATGGTTTCACATTGTTACTCCCATGATATAATACTGGTTGCTATAGAGATGAGATGGGTTTTTTGTTAATCACTTGTGAGATTGGTTAACTCATGTTTTTCAGGGAATTTGAGCAGAAATGGAAAAAGGAAAACAAGTTGGCTTTATAATATTGTTAAACATAGCAGGCTGCTATAATATGAAAGAAGAAATATACTATGTCTTGCAGTGTCTTAATCTTTAGAATGATGCTACAAAAAACCTTTTTTTTTTAAGTGGAATTTTTTCTTCATATGCTTTTCTGTTAATTGACTCTACTTCAGAAAATTCATTTATACAGATGCACACACAATGTTTTCTACTCCTGAATATATCTGTACAGGTATATCTTGAGCCTTCTGTGCTTTATGGAGAATAACAGATGTGTCTTGATAAGACATTTCACTATGATGAATTTCTTCTTGTTCTACATAAAGTTTACAATAGTAACATGACATTTTGTATCCTAGCCAAATTTTTAGCAAAACTGTAGTTCATTTCATGGTACACTTTCTAGAACACACTTAAATTCCAGAAAACCTGATTACCATCAAATCTAGTAGTTTATCCCATTAATTCATGCCAAAAACCAGGATGTAATTCAGGGTTTAATAATCATCAGATAATTATTATTATAATCGACAGTAAAAAATGTAACATCTGTTTCCCTTATAAGTACATCAGAAAAGCATCTATACCCCAAGTTTTTAAGTTTCAAGGTACTGCCACTGCTGTTAAGGAGTTTCCAGTCAGTAGTTTAATTACTAGAAATAGTTAGAGAAATAAAATATAACCCATAAACAACCTTTTAGATTTCTAGAGGACTCAAAAGTAAGAACAAAGGGCAACTTAAATTAGGAAGTCCTAGTCTTCCATTCAAACAGGGTCCCAGGAGGCATATTAAAGCAATGAATAGGAAAAAGCTCCGTAGTTCACCAGCTGAGATTTTAATGAGACATTTCCCCTTGCTGTGGAAGGGGTTTGTTCTGGAAAGGGAAAAGGCTGCTCAGAGAATATTCAGTTAATAGGCATTGTTGGCTTTTACAGCCACTTTGACAGTTGATTGCTGTACTAACCTTCTATTTTGGCATATTCTGTAAGTCGTGTGTAATTGATCAAGGCAGCCTTCTCCAGACATTTTCTAACCACCTTCTTCACCTCTTCTGCTGGTATGGGAGTGGCAATATCTTTCATTAAAACCTGTGCCAGAGAAAATTATACCACTTGGTTACATTCATTTCCCAAAAACCAAGGGAAAAGGATTAAAATTTCCTAAAGTTACTATAGATCTGATAATGACTAAAGACAGAGATTAAAAGAGAACTATTTCAGCTAGATATTTGTCTTTGAAGGTTTCTGTCCAACCCTGGTTTGCCTGCCTATATGGTATTTATATACAATACTCCTACTATTTGGCATCTTGTAGCATGCCAGTCAGTATTCATTTGTGGGAGAGCACAAAACCAGTATGAGAAAATTCTACGGGTAGACTGGATCATGGTGCACACTAAAGATGTCATCTGGAAAAGTTCTTGGTTCTCATCTTTGGAAAAGCTCCCACCATTGCAGAAGTTCTTCACTGTGAGGGTGGTGAGATACTGGAACAGGTTGCTCAGGGAAGTTGTGGATGGCACAGGGAGAGGAAATGGCTGTTTTGTACAACACAGTGGAATCTACAAAGCACTACGATCACTTAGATTATAAGTGAAAGAAAACATCCACACCCCGACTCTATATGTGGTTTTGAACATGGCAGAGGTTTTCTAACATAGAATCTCTATCAGTGGAATGTTCTGCACTGAAGAACAACTGATGGTTTTGAAGATTGCTATTTGTCTCTGGCCATCATGGTTTTAAAGTAACTGAGAATTTGAAATGAAAATCCAGTAAATACTACAGAATAAGTAAATCCTACAATCCTACAGATACTTGTCTCTGTGGAAGACAATGAGAAAAATCCTTGCAATGAACAACTACAACTAGTTTTAAAATACCTAAGATGACCTAATATTTCAGCAGCCTGAAGGCAAAAGAAGATGCAGGCTTAATACTCAACTGGAATTTAAAATAAGTCCTCCAACTTACCCTTTCAAGTAATGAAAGTGTGGCTTTTAAAGCTCCTTCAGGACGTCCAAAAGGGAAACAGTATCTTAAAAAGTAGAAAAAAAAAGAAAAAAGAAAAAAGAAAATTATCAGAATTAAAATACCTAAGATTTTACTTTGAGACTTAGCTGTACACAACTTGCATTAGCTTATGTTAGCCACAGATTCCCATGTATGAAGTACTAAAGAAAGCAGAAGGAAGGCCTCTTCAATAGTCTACCATGGAGCATAAACATAGCTCAGCAGTATCAGCCTACCAGCATTTCAGGCCTAAATACAGAAACAATACAAAAGGCAAAAGGCATCACTTCCACTTTTTCAATTATATAGGATACTTAATAGTCTCTAATGAGCTTAACTGTCATATTTCTGCAAAGAGGTACTATTTCTTATGTAGCCATGGAAGCTATTGGAGCTGTGAAGAAGCACTCTGTATAGTAGATCTTATTTAAATAAAGGATAAAATGTCAGATATAGAATTTTCTAGAGATATATGGGAATAAAAATGCGTGCAAATATTCCATATTTTTTCCTATTATGTTATAAATGGCTTGAAAACACATTTAATGTAAAGTTTCATCAGTTCTAACTCAAACCATACCCACTTCTGCCTCAATACTTTTAAAATGATGTAAATTAAAAAGTGATCCCATTCTTAGGTTTGTTTTTCATTTTCTTCTACTGAATGATCCAATATATCAGCTCTATGAGACTATAACACTCAGGCAACTGCAATCTCTCTTAATCCTGTCTATAAAATCTTGCTGGGATATCCCCAATTGGAAAAAGGATATTTTACTTTGTTGAGATTATTTTTTCTTATTATTACCCACTGCAAATGGTAGGCTCATATTCCAATGTTTTCCAATAACAAAATCTTTTGTAATGATAAAAAGATTCAGACCAGTGAATTTTAGATACACATTTTGGTCAGCCAAAATAAAGCCCTGTAAATGAGGTTAAAGAAGGATTTCTCACAGTGAGACTTCCAGTTATTTGCTTTGCCTCAATTTTGTTTCCTTTCCTACTGTACTGCTAAATATTTTTAAGGACAGGTTAACAAATTGTCAACTCAGATTTAATGACCCTTAGGTGTTATCATCTTAAAATAGAACAGATCTTCATGTGGCCTTTTTTCTCTCCTCCCTTTGCATTTTTTTTCCCCCCAATCCTCGACTTGTCTTTTCCACTCTATTCCTATAAAGCTCTAATGGTAGTTTTTCAATAGATGTCACTCATTTCTTCATTATACTTCATATTTCAAGTAAAATCCTTCCAAGTATGTTCTGCACTGTAAATAAAATGATAAGCCTCCAAAAAAAAAAAGCAGTTCTAAGTTCATGATGGAGACAAAAGTCCCACAGTAGAACAGCATTCACTCCATTTACTGCAGTGAAAATATATAAACACAGGCAGCAAGTTTGTGTGTGCAATTAGTACAAGGATATTCTGACAGAGAATAGTTGTTTTCTTGAGATAAGCAGCTTGAAGAAAAGATGTTCGCAGTAGAGGCCTAAAGGGACACTGTGAGCAGTCCTGCCTCCTATGTCACAGCCTCTGTGGAGAGAAGCAGCATCTTGCTGTCAAGGAGAAATCCAAACTCTTGCATAAAACCCCCTTGGCAGCTGATTTCAGACTGTTTGGCTGTGGCAAGGACGCTGCAACAGCTGAGGGGATTTTTAAGGATAGGGAGATGTAGATGGTGTGAGTAATAAATTCTATTATTATCTCTATCAACAGTGGGGGCGGTGACATCCAAGAAGATCAGGCAGTAAATTGGTTGCTGGGTACAAAGGTAGTGGACATCAGGAGATGTTTATATGTAAGGGAGAATAGAGAAGGAGCAGCACTCATGGTCTTACATTAGTACCAGCAACAATTAGAAATGTAGGTGGAACACTCCAGAGATAAAATTCACACAGCCAGGCAAAAGGTTAAAACCCAAGACTCTTACAGCAGCTTTCTCTGAAATACTGGCTTTTCCACATTTGATGCCTGAGAAGCAGGCAGAGATCTGAAGTCTCAGTGGTTAGGTTAGATGACAGAGAGGAAAGGTTAAGTACCTTAAGAACCAAGAAATATTTTAGGTGAGAGCAACCAGGATGGATTGGACTGACTTTGTCTTAATCATAATGGAGCCAGACTGATAGCAATAAAAATTAAAAGGGCCAGAGGGGAGTATTAAAAATGGGAGCTGTGGGTTAGCTGACAGGCATAGAAGAATACCTTTTTCAGATGAGTGTGATCTAGTGACCTAGGTGGACATAGGAAATGTTCAGTGCATTTCTGAAAAGGCAGGAAGAGAAATACACTCTTCAGCTAACTGTTCACAATGACAGCTGATCAGTCCATGCGATGCTAAGCAATGGAGCAAGGGCAAAGCTTCGAAAAGTTCTGACATATTACAGCAAAAAAAAGTGCCAGTAATCCTTGAAAGTCTCTACCACTGATCCCCTAATTAAAAGGACAAGTGACTGGGAAGTATTAAGTGAAATTAATGGAGCTGCAAGTTGTTGACAAATAGTAAGAGATTTCAACTCCACACATGTACACTTAATCAATGAGGATGAAATATAGTATTTTGGGACACAGTTTTGAATTGCTTCCTTGGAGAGCTATTTTAGAAAAGATACTGCTCTGGATTTGGTCTCAAATGTGAACAGGACATAGTGTGAGAAGTGTAGAGCCCAAGAGGTGCTCTCTAGTAGTGATCATAAGTACTTCTTATTTTTCCAAGGAAAAAAAAATAAATCAGTACATATATATTCAGTACATGTATATTAAATTTCAAGAATGGAAATTATGAAGAAAATGAAGAACATGAAAATAAAAGCCAAAACCTTAAAGGATCAATCAAAAACTCATAAGCAGCCTCAAGGAAAATTGAAAGAGTAGGAGCTCTAGTCAAATGCATGCCACAATTTGAAAAAAAGTGAACAGAACCCCAAACTAAAACCCCTCTGTGTGGTTACATGAGAAGTTATTATCAAGAATCTGGCATTTAAAAACTGTAAAACCTATCTGAACAAGTAGGACATGAAAGTCTCTAAAATATTCTAGGGCACATGAAAACAGCATTGATACTCAAACTGACAGTAGAAAGAATGGTGGAAGCTGGGAAGCCAGCCTGGGAGATGGTGGGACTGCTCAGTCACAAGGAATACAGGACTTTCAGAGACAGTACAGCCAAAACAGAGAAACTCAGTGCATGCTTTGCATCAATCTCTACTACTGAATGTAGTTGTCATTATTATTATAAATATTGTAATTAATTTCATGCATGTGAAGTCCTGACAGTTAACAGGCCTGAAGATGCACAGCCTCTTTTCTTGTTTCCCCATCTCCCTCCTCTATAATCAGAAGGCTTTTTCTGTTTCAATATTTTTTGAATATTGAAACAGCTGCTCTTACTGACTTTACTACTGTGTACAAAATAGTTTTATTCATTGGAAATTACAGTGATTGTGTTTCCACCATAAACTTGAGATGATATGTTTCTACCACAGAAAAATATAACTTGCATGATACACAAATAATTTTTAAGGACAATCAAATGGTTAAATAAATTATTCCATTATTTAATATATTAAAAAATCTTTTCAGGTATTTTATTTTCAATCCACTTGTTCAAGATCAAAATTTGAACATCCGGATAAAAATCTTCCAAAACAAAATGTAATATTCATTGAGTATATTATATACTCACCTGAAATGGCTTATTTGGTTCTCTAAAAGGGAGGAAAGCCTGTCCTTAATTTCCTCAAACCTTTCTTTCTCTTCAACAGATACTGTTCCAATTCCATCTGGCCTGTAATAACAAATATTTAGTAATTGTTACCTCTTCATGCTGATTGCTCTTTAAACAGTGATATGGGGTTTTTTACATTTTCAGTTAACATGCATGCTGACTCTCCCCTTTCCCATTGCCTTGGAGGATAAAGAATAACTTGTGAATGTAGTAAAAGAACAGACTTCAAGTAGACAATTTAACTTTTGAGTTTTAACTTTTAAATTGAAGTCCTAAGTTTCTACCTGATCCCAATATGAACACAAAATAGCATAACTTCTCCCATACAATATCCTTTCTGAGAAAATCAGTATTATTAGAACAGAGGGGCCTACTCAGATCTTGTCCTATTTCAGCTTCTTGGATCTATTTTCCCAGAGGTACAATACGTTTGAAAGAAAATTTACAATAAAGGCAAGAGGCAAACTGCAGTGAGAAAAGCCAGAGCAGGCAACAGTTAGGAAACCAACTGCTTAGAGTGAGCACAGATTTTTGATCTTCTGTCTCTTATTGACAAATAGCAGCATGTAAACAAGTCTTCCAAATAAATATACCAGAAAGGATTAAAAAAAAACCAAGCACTGGCATTTTTTAAACATCAAACTTAAGTCCTAATAATTAATAATAAGCCTTGTATTAAGTATGCTAAGCACACACTTGGTCTAAAATTTTAGCCTAAAGGTGTTATTAATGTATTTATATTAAAATAATGACAACATTAAAATAATTTAAATACATGTTTCCCAAATGGCATTTTTGTCATGCAATCACAACTTCCCCATATATAGTATACTTTTTAAAGTATCTGCAAACTTCCTGTTATCCTGGAGCTGGAAGTTAAGAGAGTAACAGCCACTGCTTCCAACCTAGGTTTATGACCCTGATTACTAAGTGCAGATATGCCCTGTACATCTTCCAGAGCCTCCAGAGATGTATCACCATGTTTCTAGAAGAGATAAAATCACACGAAGAAAGACAACATTTTATGAATCTTCTAAAAATCATTTTAGGATTCTATGAACATTATTTTACTAAATTGTTACTTTAACTTTCTGGATTATACTTAAATCTAAGAGGGATAAGTTGCTACCTGGCAATGACATAAACATTTCTCTCATCCTTAGATCACTTATATTTGTGATCTGTCAAGGTGGAAAGGATGCCTGAACTCCTTAAATTATTGTGAAGACAACAATAAAAATCAGATATAGTGAAGATATGTGTAACCAGGCACATCAATATACTATTGTATAAATTTGATGTGAAAGAGCAAATAACTTTTCTCTCTTTTGATAGATGCCAGGATACTTTACCTCAGCCTTCTGACAGATGGAATGGGCTCAAATTTAAGTAAATTGCACTGTCTGATTTCATTGTCAGGAGAGATCGTGCTCTGAAGTGATAAAGCAAACAGTTCTGTCATATTAAGCCTCGCTGAGGCATGTCATATATATGACAGAAAAGACCTAGGGGTCCAGATAACAATAAGTGAAAAAGGTGAGCCAGGAGGATGTCATATCTGTCAACCTGCACTAAGGCTAGGATCACTACGTACCAGGGACCTGTCACTTCACTGAGTTTGTTGTCATAAAGAACCTTGCTGACAACACTTAAAAATTTCAGAAAATATATTTTCAGCAGATGTTTGCATAGAAAGCAAGTGTCCTGGAAGAAAAAGTACACAAAAAGGTGGTAGAAAAAGGTACCATCCAATAAACCAAAAAATTAATCTCAAAAACATGCTTTTAGAAAACAGCACAAACTCTGAATCATTATTTTGTTCATTCCTGCTTGCTTTATTGCAACAAGCAGAATATAAAAATGCATTTTCACAATACAGTTCTGAGATCCATATGGTGCTGGTGATAATTTTTTTTTTTACTCTTTGGAATATTTATCTAATACTGAGGAAAAAGAACCTGATTCTGAGATGAGCTGAGATAGAAAAAAAATCAAACACTTTCAAAATTCCCACTCTGTTTTCTAAATATTTTTCTTTAATTGCTTTAAAGACAGAATAAAATAGCACTGTTTTGAGCTGGTTATTTTTATTTTCAAATTACTGTGCTTGCCAAGAAAAGTCAGACTCAAGAAGTCACCTGGTTTTCAAAGGTTTAGGTCATCAATAAACTATGCAGGAATTATTTTTCAGCTAAAACCAACAGAAATGCAACAACTAAGCCTTTCTGACTATCCCAAATGTTATGGTTAGTGATTTGGATTTGTTCTTTTTTTTTTTTTTTTCCCAATTAAAAGACAGTATTCCTGGTTTTCTTATTACAGCTGAATATCTCTCTTTCAAGAACTCAGCCAAGAAAAAGTGATGGACTGTCTTAAGAAGAGTTTTCATGTTAACATTATCTTCTCAAGACGTTAAAGGGAGAGTGAATTTTCCTTTCCTCCACTTTCTTTTCCTATTTATTCTTACAACTGCTTTTGGGATTAGAGAACTAGGTGAAACAGTGAACACTCAAAACCTGAATAGCCTTCTTTCTCTCACTTATATTAATTTTCCATTTTTTGAGAACTCTGTCAATTGGATTTGGATTGGCCTGTCTTGTCTGCTTAGATCACAGTCTGACTGGCACAGATGTAATGTTGTCTCTGGTCACATTTCAAATTGTTTAATTCACTCAGACTTCAATATCAAAAGAGATCTGAAATAAATACCTCATGAACTAGAGATAGTAAATTCAAGTGGGAAGTAGCTGTTCAACCACAGGACAATTAAATAATCACTCCAAAATCAAAGGTTGGCCAGAATTTTCAAATAAACTTTTACAGTGACAATCTTGCAAGATTGCTATTTGATGGTAGTGATTCTAGGAAAGCTGATTGATTAGGTGGTGAGTTTAGGTTGTCCTCTGGGAATAGACTGCTTTTCCACAGTAGACAAAATCTTTTAAGGCTTGAAGAACTCTCTAGAAATATTTTAATGTCTGAAACATGTAATAATTTGCTGAGGTCGATGCAGTGTAGGATTACGATTCTTGTGAATAGCTATGGTATGAGAGAGAAAAATGGTATTCCATTTCCAATGGGAATAGAATACGATGGACACTGGGTTGACTGGAGGTTGTTTCCAGCCCTCAACTGTGGAAACAGCTTCTCCTAGTGGCCTCTCCGAAACTGAAATTTTACCTTAAGCAAGACTGCCTTGACGAGATAGCTTTCTGAAATACTAACTGAGCACAACTGACTTTTTCATTTTGGTACATTTGCACATTTTAAAGATGTTTGAAGTATTTAAAACGAGATTTCCTCCTTAAAAACATAGACCATCACTTTGGTCTGTCATGAAAAAAACAGCATTTGAGGAGAGGAATACATAGATGGATAGTCTAAAATGTACACATACACAGATGAAAACAGTAAGGCTCAAGAAAAAAATCTGCCAAAGAAAGATAAGAAATTTCAATGAAAAATAACATTAAAAAAATAGTTCAGCTAAGGTTTTACTTCAAGACATTGATTAATAAACTATATTTCAGGGGTGTAGGAAAAACAAAACCAGAACTTAAATGTCATCTTTGCTCCTGCAAACAAATGGGTTTTGTGCTTCAGTGCTAAGAGCACTTGTTACTAAATTCAGCAGACTGTACAATAAAATGAAAGAACAATGAAAATTTTCAAATTCGGAAGATAACATTTTGACTTCTTGTTTCTTAGTAAATTGAAGATGAAATTGATTAGAATTCTGTTTTCATTCTGTATTCATTACCTATTCTGTATTCATTATCTATTTATAGGACTTTAGTGTCTAAGGACTTTAAAACTCAAATTTTCTTTTATACTATAATTGTATTAATTAAGGCTTTAACAGGGTCCATGTTTTATATTAGACAAACCTAAGAAAAACAATGATTTATATTGTCAGCTTAGATGCAGGCAGAGCAGAAGTCTTTTTATTAACATAAAATGAAGTGAGCAAATTATCACATGCCATTTAAATATAGCTTTAACCAGCAGGCACTTGAAGACCAAGCATTTTGTTGTTTATATTAACTATTCTTCAAACATTCTGACCAAAAAAAAAAAAAGGCACAATAGAACCTTCTGCTGTATGCATTTCTCAGGCTGATCCTACATCTGCTTGCAGGTCATATCCTCTGTTTCACAAATGAATGAAAAAGATCAATTCTGAAAGCCACTAAAATAGATTAAGATGATGATTCAGGTTAATTTTAATGATCTTTTATGCAGTTATATTTTAGATGGGATTAATTAATTCCCTTCTGCTGAAAATCTAAGCATGTACTAATATAATGCCATTTTACCCAAAAGATAAGGGTAAGTATAGACATTAATCTGTGGAAATGAATGACATAATGTTTAATGTTTAGGGAAGGTCTGATTGTGTAGTAGCATTAGCTGTTCTAAGATGGCAAGAACTAAGATGCAGAACTTTTTTCTAGTATTTCTTAATAATATGTGAATTATGATTAACTTTCTAGTGACAATTTATCTGAGGCTTTTCAGAAGCAGATTTATTTTGATATGTTGAAAGATGTGCCTCTTAATATCATAGCGAGGGCACTTTTTATTGTAACATTATTATAGTTATTTCCAACAGAGGACAAGTATCCTTCCTCGAAGCAAAGGTGAAGTCAATACAGCTTTACTCAGTGTCTACAACACAGTGAAGAGCTTTGAACTCAGAAGACCTCTTTTAGCTTTGAACTTTTAGCTTTGAACTCAGAAGACCTCTGCTGATAATTTTCTTGTGGTTATTTACAACTGTAATATATAGAAAGCTCTGTTACTAACTGAACATTAATTAAAAAACCCCAAACATAACTATTGAGAGAGGCCTCAAATGAGATGCATGGGGGTATGATGCTCATAAGTGAACCACTTAAAAAGGAGAATACAGGTTAAGTTATATAAGGTATATATTCCTCAGTGCTCCATATACCTTGGAGATAATCAATTTCCAAAATGAAGGATGAACTAACTTGGTGATACAAGATATTTGTCACAGGGCAGTACATAAAACTGAAAGAACTAGTGAAAAAGATCTATTCTCAGCAATGCCCAACAAGCCTCAGAAAAAGAGATAGAAATGTCTGGTAGACTGATGGAAAATAGCTTAAGGGATCTCAGGCTCCTTCCTCCAGCTGTTGGACAGTGTTGGAACAGATCTAGAATCAAAGCAGAAGACCCAATTGGCAATAAAACACAGTGAAAGAAGACCCTGCACCTTTTATACTTACAACACAGAACATGTGAGGTTGAGAGTAAAAAGAACAGCATAAAGAGGAAGCTTTTTCAACTGCTTTAAACCAAAAGGTTCCACAAAATCCTCTTAGCAGTGGTTTCTGGGGAAAGCCATAGTCTACATGCTACTCAGATGTTTTTATTACATACAAAATTATACATATAAACCCATAATTTTTTGAGGGAAGAGATCAACTAGCAAAACCTTTAATGTCAGAAAAACTGTTTTAAGGTCAGTGAAACTACTTACCTTAGTTCTGGAATTTTAGATTAAATCTTATTAGGTATTGATTATGAAAGACACAAAATGAAGGAGAAGCCAGCAAGATACGGACAAGCTTAGTTTAGTCAGAAGAGAAGGAAGTATCTATTCAAAAGCTCCACAAAAAGAAAAAAAAAAAAAAAGAGACAGAGCAATG
Source organism: Corythornis vintsioides (assembly GCA_025447755.1). Taxonomy (NCBI): domain Eukaryota; kingdom Metazoa; phylum Chordata; class Aves; order Coraciiformes; family Alcedinidae; genus Corythornis; species Corythornis vintsioides. The sequence continues at coordinate 85,636 of JAOEGS010020069.1, forward strand.
TAACTACATTATTTTCCTTATTTTACAAATTCCTTGTCCAAGATTTGAAAGGGATGATTTCTCTGAACAGTATCACTTGACATAAAGTGTAACACTGAATAAATGATTTTTATGACAAAACACTAATAAATGAAAACAAATATATGAACATATCATTTTCCAAAGTAGCTGGAACCCTTCTTTCTTCACAGTAACAACAGTAAAAATCTTCATTTTTAGCACAGAATTTGTCCAAAATTAAAGGAACTAAGAATAAAGTTATAAAGCAAATTAGATAAATAAACAGCAGTAAGATGCTGGGGCAGGAATTTAATTACTTATTATTATGATTCAGTCATCAAGAACAGCCTTTCTCCTAAGGAATGAGAGGTGAAGAATATAAGATCAATTTACAACTCAGAAGTATCTAGAGAAGGAAGGGGAAACTACAGGCCAGTAAGCTTTACACACTTTCCAGAAAATTAGAAGGAACTGTAATATAAGGATATTTAAGAATGACACTAAAGAATTTGGTAAATATTATTTATTGTCAAGAAGTCTGTATGGTTTTGAAGCCATAAGGCAGAGATAATTTACCTTCTGATCTTTCTGAATTTCTCTAAAGTGATCATAACCAAGTGGATGAGTGTGACCTGACTAATACAATGTACCTGTATTTCCAAATATCTTTTGTCAGATTCCCTAACCAAAAGCTTTTAAAACAATTAAAGATTCATCCAGTAAGAGTGAAAGTTCTTACAGTGAAAAAAGAGAGTAGGAGAGCGGGTGAATACCTGCAGTGAAGTTGGTGGAGTTTTGCAGGGATCTGTGCTGGGATCTGTGCTGAAACTGTTATGTTACAGTAACATAACATACAGTAACTCTGTTATGTTACAGTATTTGTAAATGA
>JAOEGS010020070.1:67007-86639 GCA_025447755.1 Corythornis vintsioides
TATAGATCTATACATCTGTGACTCCCACCCTGGAGATGCAGCCTGTGGTTGTGGCTCTGTGGCCCAGGGCAGACACAAGTGCAGGATTCAGTGCAACCTGGGTCTGCTCCTGCTGATCTGACCTTTCTTTCTTTCTTCCTTCTCAGTCTCCATCTTTAGAAGCAGCAAGTGCTGAACGTTTCTGCTCCCCAGATGTGTGGGGAGTGTTTAGCACTCTATTCCTGTTAGCTTGATAACATAAGAAAGGCTTTTATTCCCTGAAGCAATCTACCAAGGCTTTGAACTCCTTTGAAGTCTATTATATGACACACACCATTAAAAACACCAGATTCCCTTTTCCCAGCCTTACTCAGAAGCCCTATTTGGCATTGCTGAATTTAAAGGCACTGGAAATGTCCCTTAGGTCAGTCTGCTGATGGCACAGGGCAAGAACAAACATGGCTATTTGAGAATATTTCCATCCAGCCTAGGAATTAACATCTGACTGGAGCCTGAGATTTCCTCATCCATTAGGATGGGATCTACTGAACATCAGTATTTCATTCTGATATTCAGTAGAATATTTCCACATTTTAAGTCTTCAAGCCTTTTGTCCTCTAACCACTTTAATTTTTCATTGGTGAAATTGCCTTTCACTCTCTACCTGTTGTTTAGCCAAGAGCTTTCCTGCCTCTCAACACACTTTCCTCTCCATAGATGACATCTCCTTTACTCTCCCAGTATTCCAGTTAAGCACCATAACCAAGGAAAATTGAGGGCAATTGTCACTTGCCTGTGTCTAGTTTTGAGGTAGGCAGCTCTCCCTGCAGGCTTCAAGTCGTGCTTCTCATGGTTTTTTCCTCAGGTTATCACTTCACCTGACAACCAGAAGCACACTCAGTTCATCCCAGCTAAACATCCATGTTTACTAACTATCCTCAATCACAGAGCATTGTTATAGTTTTCCCTTCATCTGGATATGAAAACTCAATCACATGCCTCATCTGCAGGCATTCCCCTCTCTGAGGATGCTCCCATGCAGTTCATTGTCCCACCACAGTGAAATTCAATCACCCAAGCTTAATTTCATAAAGTCACTGAATGCAAAGTGCCATCATAACAGTTGTGCTGAGATCCAGCTTCTTGTGCTTTCAAAACTCCACTTGCCCTAGGCTATATACAGGCATCAAGTCCCACCAGAATTTATCACCCAAGACTAGAAGATACATATCAAATGGTAAAGGAGGCTGCATCTCAAAAGAAAGGGAATTAAATGAAGAGAAGCAAAATTAAAATCTCATTTCTCAGTGTCTCACTGTTCACTGCAAGCTCCAGTTTTTCTTCTGCCTGAGTGATTTCTGTGTGTCAGGTGAGGAGTTCAGAGTATCTCTGCAGATGGGAGGGTAGCTGTGTCAGCTCAGGAGTGTGGGAGAGAAGAGCTGCCAGTGAGATGGGCTGGGAACTGGCTGAACAGCAGAGCTCAGAGGGTTGTGAGCAGTGGTGCAGAGTCCAGCTGGGGACCTGTAGCTTGTGGTGATCCCCAGGAGTCAGTTCTGGGGCCAGTCTCTTGTCAGTGGTGCCCTGGGACAGGACAGGAGGTGATGGCAGCAGGTGAACATGGGAAGTTCCACCTCAACATGAGGAGAAACTTCTTTCCTGTGAGGGTGCCAGAGCCTGGCAGGGGCTGCCCAGAGAGGCTGTGGAGTCTCCTGCTCTGGAGACATTCCAGCCCCACCTGGATCTGTTCCTGTGTGGGCTGCCCTGGGGGACCCTGCTCTGGCAGGGGGTTGGACTCCATCTCCAGAGCTCCCTCCCAGCCCTCACCATTCCTATGCTCATGAGCAGTGTGCACTCAGGTGTCACAGAGCAGTCACAGCTCACAGCAGCTCCCCTCCCAAAGGACACAGATTTGCACCCAAATGTGTGAACATTTGAGCCATGTTTACTTTTTTTTCTATCAAAAAATAAAAGCACACACTAGTCTATTGAAAATAATTTTAAAGAATTTTAATCATAGCAAATGTCTGAACAGTTCTCATAAAATCAGCAATTCCACATAAACAAAGGACAAGACTCCAGAGATTGGGTTAGAAAAACACCACATATTAAAACAGGGCAGGGGGAAGGGGGGGTAGAAATTCAGCAAGAGATTGGAGACACCTTCTAGAACAGACAAAGCAAACAAAGAATGCTGCTCCACACATTCAGGGTGACTGACAGCACTTGGATTTCACCTGTATAGTCAATATTTGGCAGGGTTTTGACAGGGAGGCCCAGCAGCCCATGGATCTGTAGGGGCTGGTGAGACCTTCAGGAGAAAAGGAGGGGAGAGTCATCTAAAACCAGGAGAGTTCTGTTCCTGCTTCTGAAACACATCAAGGACTTGACAGGCACTGAGCTGTGCCAGCTGCTTGCCTAGCTAGCATGGAATTAATGAGGGGAGGGAGGGCACTAGGGAGGGTGCCTGGGGGGCAAGGGACCATGTAGAACAGGGTGTAGAACAAGGAGCTGAGCTGGTGGCAGAGCTGGAGGAGGGCTGTGTAGTACCTGGGAGCCTGGGGCTAGACTCATCCCAGTTCCTGCTGCAACTGTGTATGAGCCTGGAGGTGCAGAGGGGAAGGGGACACCAGCAGGAGCAGGCAGAGGGAAGCTTTTCTGCCTCTGATCCTTAAATTAAGAGCCAAGACTTTATTCTTGTTTGAATTTACATGTACACAGATCTGCAAGGCTGGCACTGGCAGAACTCCCTCTCACTTCAAAGCTCAGCCATTTCAGCTGACACAATTGTTCAGGGGTTTTTTCCCTTTGTCTTTTTGCTCTAACACCTGTCAAAGTTTATTTGCCTTCACCAAAAAAAAAAAAAAAAAGCATCCCAACATCCAATCATCCCCACTCCTTCGAGTGATAGAGAAAGCCTTGCTAATGGGGATAGTGCAGACACGGGCCCTGAGGGCTGGAGTTTTAGAGTCCAGCTCCCTGCCAGTGCTCGTGGAGCAATTAGGGATGCTGTGGCTGAAATGATCTAAACTGGTTTCAACTGGGAGTAGCTTGAAGCACACGTTGGGAAGCTGACAGCTCCCTCGTTTGTGCTCAGGCAGTCCTGGTCTCTCCACTTCACCCCTGGCACCTCACCTGGGTCTCAAACCCCAGGGCCTGCAGCAGGAGCCTCATTGCAAGGGCTGCCACTGCTCCCTCTTCCCTCTGCAGCAACCAACTGCACCTGCTGCCTCCCAGGCCTTCAACATCTTTCTCTTCTCAAAGCTCCTCTGTTTAACAAGGTCTAGTCTTCAGAACAGGGAGCCTATTTGGAGCAAAGCTGAAATTCAGGGGCACCTCTGAGTTTAAATAAATATGGAAGGGATGAAATAGAGAAATAGAATAGATGGAATAGATAAAATGAGAAATAGAATAGATGGAATAGATGAAACAAGAAATAGATGGAATAGACAAAATGAGAAATAGAATAGATGGAATAGATAAAATGAGAAATAGATGGAATAGCCAAAATGAGTTTAAATAGATATGGAACAGATGGTATAAATGTGACCTGAACAAAGAACAGCTTTACTCCTCCTTTTGATTTTTCCTAGTGCAGGTTTGTTTTTCCAAACCAATTATAAGCAAAACCAGGCTGGAGGATGAGAAGGCAGGATGAGAGATGGTTTTTAGAGCCTACCACAGAAGAACACCTAAGCAACACATGCATGCAGTGCCCTGGCACAAGTTAGCCTCCTTTGGGAATACCTTTCTCACCTGAAGTTGGATGGAAGGGCAGGATCTCCAGTTGCTGGGATACCAAGTGGCTGGGCCACTAGGCATGCACTAGGGCAGCACTTGTGATGACCCAGAAAGCTGGGGGAAGCTTACAGGAGAGTGCTCACATTTCTTTTAAACCTTAAAAGTCATAGCAGAGGAACCACAAGACCCCACACTCCAGTGAGAGATGGAATGCTGGACCATTCCAGCATGGAGAGTGTTTGCCATGTGTCTGGAGCCATCGTTTCAGCAGCAATTTCTGGTGGATCACATCCACATTTCAGATGGCTGCCTTATCTCCCTCACCCACTAAGTGAAGAGGAATCACAAAACTGATGTCACAGATACACTAAAAAAAATACCCCAAACAAAACAACCAAACAACAAAACAGCTGTTAATGATCTTATCTGAAAAATCAATTATGCAAATACTTTCTAGTCTCTAAGTTGTTTTCTTTTGCAATTCAATTGCTTAAAAAAAAAAAAATACTAGGGCTATACTAAAGAAGCCATGATCCAAAATACTTATTTTAAAGGACATATGATGATAACAACAGACAAAAAGGGATTGCAAATAAGACACTGTATGGAAGCCTGGAGATGTTCCTGGTTTTGTGGAGCCCTGTTACCACTTCCATCACTGAAAATGCTGTAGAAATTTGCAGTCATTCCTATGTTCAAAGGTAAATTTCTACTTGGGAATCTGCAGGGAAACAAGATGGCCAAAGAATGGGCTGAAGAGGAGGAAAGAGGGGATGCCACACTCACAAGGAAGAACAAAGTCCTTTTTAAGCTTCGTGTTGCAAAGGTCAAATAAAAAGAACTCAAAACCCAAAGATGTCAGAGCATCAGCAACAACAAACACAGCCAGTATCTGGGGTGATAAAAAATATCCTGATTTATTCAGTCCTCCTGACAACACTCCTCTCAATGCCAGAGGTTTGCTGGAGTTTCTGCAGGCTGGTTCTGCCCGGATGGCTGCCAGAAGACATTCCATACTGCAGCTCTTTGTTGATCACAAAACTCTGCTCCTTTGCTGCTGACTCTTTACAGCTCTTATCACACTGGTCAATCCAGCTACAGCTGTCCAGAGCTTGTCTGCCCTGAACCAAAGGGGACTGGGGAGGAGCAGAAAGAGCACTAACTATCCACAGCAGTCAGGAGAGTTTAGGAAACACCATGAAGCAGGGATTCAGTGGTATCAGGCTGTAGGTTTAGCAAATCCCTCAGAGCACAGCAGGAAAGAAGTGATTAGAATTCAATTTGCTTCTGCTGGGTTTTTTAAATCACCACTCTGGATTCCCAGGGTGGGTTTTGCTGTGGATTTCAGCTGCAAGCTTTTCTTTTTTTTTTTTTTTTTTTTTTTTGTTCCACACAATTGAGTTAAAAATTCTCAGCTATTACAATTTAAAATAGAAGTTATAGAATCATTCAGCTTGGAAAAGCCCCTTGTGATCATCCAGTCCAACCACCACTCTACACAGTTCACCCCTAACCCATGGCCCTCAAACCCACATCCCAACCCCCCTGAAACACCCCCAGGGTTGGGGACTCAACCCCCTCCCTGGGCAGCCTGTGCCAGCCTCTGGCTACTCTTGCTGGAAAATTTTTTCTCTCCTGCCCAGTCTGCCCCTCCCCTGGTGCAGCTGGAAATACAGGTTTCTATACTCAAGTGTTTGAAAACAGCTGCCTTTGAGTATTACAGTGTTTCCTAGTCAACAGACTTTCAAATTTCAAAATAAAACCTTCCCCAGAGCAAAGCTTATTATTTCAATGTTCTTTAAGAGTCGTGCACACTACCAAGCATGAAGAACCAAACCCCTAAGTGTAAAGTCCACGTCTGCTCAAGGTAAGTATTTCATCACGTGTGACCAAATCCCCTTGCCTTCCTTACATTTAATTATCTAGTGTTTCCTCAGCATATTTTCCTAAGCCATGACACAAATATTTCCATAAACAAACCCTTGAGAAACATCTGCAACTATTATTGCAAATCATTTAAGCAAGAATCGATCCATTTGCAGTTCAATCAGCAAACTGGGCATGCTGGGGAACTGAGCTCCTCTGGATGGTGATTTTCAGCCACACATCTCCCACCAAAGGCTGCAAGATCCACTCCTCAGTGCTTCAGTGAGATCACACAGCTGAAAACCAAGAGTGAAAGCTACTGACTTCTACCCTAATGCTGCTATTTCTTGAGTGCCATAGCTGTACCAAATAGCCACTTGTTCTCTTTTCATCTTCTCAGCTCTAACAAGCTCCATAAATCCCATCTTTAGCTGTGTGGCATTACCAACATCATCAGCCCCACTGTTTGCCCTGGGACATGGCCACCTGCTTTTAGATGTTTGATCAACACACATGTGAATAACCCAAGTTTTTATTTTAAACAACGTGCCACATCTGCACACACAGAGAATTCCAGGCTTTGCTTGCTTTTGGATACCAGCTTCTTCCCCCTGAATTCCTGGTCAGCTCATGTCTGAGTCCTGGGCTTCAGTGATTATTCAGCACCCTAAAAAATTTCCATCACATTTTTGCTAGGTGGACAACTGCACTTTGCAAATAGGCAGCTTCCCAGCATACATACACTGAAGAAAAAAGATGTGGAGTCAGTGCCACCCTCAAGATACAATTTGACAGGAATGACACATGCAGACCACAGCAAGACATGTCCAGCCAAAGTTTTGGCACATACAGATTGGAATTTCCAGGCTATTGTCTAAGTGCTCATTTCCAGGTGTCCTTCTGCACTCTCTCACCCTTTCAGAGCAGTTCAGGCAAAGACTGGAGGTTGCCTTCAGCTTTCAGGAGTGCTTTATGTAGCCTCACTTTCAAAGATTTGAACTGACATATCCTAAAAGCCCAAGAATCAGGTTGTTCCCTTTGGGGTGGACATCCCAGCCTGGAAATCCAGGGCAGTAATGTGCATCTCACCCAGCCAGGCCATCAGCCACCAGCAGCAGGACCTGGTTTGCAGGAGACATCCCAGAGGTGATGGCAACTTCACAAAATCCAGGTAGCACGACCTAGGCTTCATTCTACCAAGCTGGCTCAGCACATCATCCTCCCAGCACCACAAGCACATGATCTTCCTGAGATGGAAGAGCCTGAGCCCTGTCTAGGAATCCTTATGGCCTCTCTACTGCATGTGCAGTGTGCAGCCCAAAACACATACCTGTGCTCAGCTCAGCTGGAGGGGGGTTCCAAGCATCTCCACAAGTCCCCACTGCATCCCCGTGCTTCAGAGTGCTAGAGAGGAGAAGAATGAAACCAGACTTGTGCAGATCTGAAGGGGGATCTGTCAGATGGATCTTCTGGCTGTGCCTGTGACCTCACCCCTCCAAACTGCCTCTGATGTTGAGGAACATGCTTAGCACAGAAATTACAGCAATTATGCAGAATGAAAACAAAAATGGACTGAAGCTGAAGGAAATGCTTAAAAAAAAATTAAATTAAAATGATGAAGCATTACATTTCACTGAACTCAGAAGGCTTTGTTTTGGTTTTTTTTTTCATTAGAAATCCTCAAGGCAACTGAAGAAATGCCTTTCAAACTGTTCAATTGAGGATAAGCAAGCAACCTTGCTTGTTTACACCAGCCTGTGAGAGGTGAAGTGCCAAAGAGGAGACAACAGCCCTGGCTGTCAGGCCCAATGTGCAGCACCAGAAGGTCACTTAGTGCTGTGAAACCACTGCAGTGTTTCCAGACAATCTTGTCTTACAGAAGCTCTTGCACAAAAATCTCTTCCTTCAGGGTCAACAGAACCTTCAACAGCCTCCTAGATGTGGCTTCTTCCCTCCCACTTCCATTTGCCTGTAGAAAAATCTGGGAAAAAAACAAGTCTCAAGCCCCACTTGCTGTGCAACTAAGATATGGAAAGTTTTCAACCTCAACATTCACTTGAGATGTTTTCACTTGACATGCAAGTGTCTTGTGTCAGCAAGACAAACCCCCTAGGGACAGATTAGCTGGGGATGGTGGGTCCAGCCCCTTTCTGTGCCTTGGAGGAGCTGCAAAGCTTGGAGGAGCAATGCTATGTGGCACTGCTGTGGAAAGCAGCTCAGACTAGGTGATCCAGTGCCTGGTGCCTGAAGCTTTTGCTAGCAGGACACTTACAGATGAGTTCAAATCATGGATTGATTGCTTTTGGTTTATCCCTGCTGTGGATTTAACAAAACCAGTGCAAAGTGCAGTCAGCCATTTCTACCCCAGAAACCCATCTGCAGTGTTAGAATGTTTGGCTGCCCAGGCCCCAGCAGCACCAACATGACCAGGAAGGGGGCCTGCTGTGCTGGTCTGTACAACACATGCTTCAGTCAAGGGCAATAAACTGCCACTGCCATAAGCAAAAGGTTTTCAAGTCATCTGATTAAGATAGAAAAGGAAAAAAAAAAAGCATTGTGTGGCTCATCAGTCATCATTCTGTATTCCAGGGTAACTGGAACATGAACAACCTTCTGTTTATCACAACCTACCCAATTCTGCCAAACTCCCTCCCATGATCTTCATTTGATGGCAAAGTAAGAGAGGTGCCATGTTTGACTTGCTAGCTTCCTTTTCTTGCTTATGTTTTATTCAGACTGAGGTTCAGGGGGGTTGGACTAGATGATCTTCTAGGTCCCTTCCAACCCCTAATATCTATGAATCTATGAAGATGAACCTTGGGACTCAGGATGGCTGCATGTTGACAGAGCACCCAGGCTCCTTTACACCTTGGTCCAGCATGAAGAACCACTGAACACACCACTCCCTAACACAAGCCTGTCTCCCAACATAGCATCTTCTGAATGTTTGAAATTCACTAAAGAACATTTCACAGAGTGAACCCTAAAGTTTCTTTGCCAAGAAGGTACAAGCCAGAAATGGAAGGTAGGACCCTCCAGGAAAGAAAAATTCCACTAGACCTCAACTCACACACCCTTTCCATTAAACAAGCAAATACACATTCATATAGAGCTATTTGCTCTAAAAATGCAGGTGCCTGAGTCATTACCCACAAGCTTTAGCAGAAAGTGTGCTGTTCCACAGTCAGCTTCCTTCTTTTTCTTGGTGGAACTGGGCAGTGATTTCTTACTGGACACCAGAGAACAAACACTAATCCAGAACTTGATTTCCACACAAGTCCAAATGGTTTTGGACAGAGAAAAATTACAAAGACAAGGCTATTTGGTTGGGTTGTTGTTTTTTGTTTTTAAATAAAAATTAAAATAATGTAAAAGTACAGTTATATATATAATATATATAGAGAGAGGTATATCTAGCACTACCACTTTTCAGTGACAGCACTTGAACAAGACATGGGACTTTTCAATGACAGCATTTGAGCAAGACATGGGCCTGGCTGCATTGCATCTTGAAAGCAGTGACACAGAGAAACATCTTCACACGGTACATCACAGCAAACTAGTTAGTTCACTTCCACCAAAGTCAGCAGAAAAAAGAAAAAAGCCTGGTGATCCAACATGATATGGCAGCTGCAAATTGAAAATGATAGTCACAGTCTAAAGGCAGAACACAAACATCTCCAGAAGCCCTGTTTCTATAAAGGAACCAACGTCCACACCCTACGCAGACGCACAGGCTGAAATCTTGAGGTTGTGCTTACTGCTCTTCCCCAAGGCTGTGAGCAGAACAATGTCCAGCTCAGCAATCAGGTCACCATGCACTGCAGCAGGCACAAAGGTACAGGATCTCACCCCACTGAGCCATGGGCTGTTGTGTAACAGGGGGTGCTGTGCTGCTACGACTGACGTCACTGATGCCAGATAAACTGCAGCTCTGCCTGCTCCACAGTGGGGCATCTTAACCCCACTGCTGATTTCTCTGCCACACCACACCCTCCATAAAGGACAAAGAGGGTAGTGTTCAAGCCAGGGGTTCTTTGCAATACCAGAGAAACCTTGGGCTCCAGAACCTCGGTCAGGAGGGTACAGCTGGGAAGAGTCCTAGCTGAGAATGTTTATTGGGAATTATCACTCTGTACCTGCAGGACCTGCTCTCTGCCTTGTGTTCCTCTGGCCATTGCTAACTGGGATCAACAGATGCAGAAGCTGGTGCCAAACACATCATCCCTGTTCTTGGAGCACCTTCCAACCATGCTCTACACTCCTGCTGCACCCACCTACAGAGGAAAAGGCAGGAGAGGGTCAAGTCCTGTATCTGGTGACTTCCTCAAGAGTCTCACCAGGGCAAGATTGTTTTGGTGGCCTTGCTTTCCTTTACACAACCAGCAGCACAGCACGGATGGCAGTAGAAATCTGGCTACAAGAAACTACCACATTCATTCACAAGACATGCTTTGGAATACTTGCTGTTCCCTAATACACCCAAAATAAACATGCTGCAGAGAGACTGTTCGTGGGATTACAACACTTGCAAGCCAGGTTCAAGGCATTGCTGCATATGGCCTTGAGCAGAAAAAGGCATTGAAGGTGTTGTCTGAGGATTCTTTTTTCTCTTGACTGTGCTATGCATATATATGGCAGTAGATAAAAATCAGCACAATGATTCCTCTCCATATGTGACCACATCATTACCAGCACTGTCTATGCTGATCTTCAGTTCACTGGAGTTAAGGAAGAAAGCAGTGGTTCAGTGGTTTGGGAACAGGGAAGGGAATCACAGAACATCTGGGGTCAGAAGGGACCTCTAGAGATGACTGAGTCCAACCCCCTGCCAGAGCAGGGTTACCCAGGCAGACCACCCAGGATCAGATCCAGGTGGGATAAATTTCAGTATGAAGTTGAGTTATGCTCCTGCCAGAAGTCCTAGCTGAGAATGTTTATTGTGAACTGGCAAGTGAAACACAGTCTAAAGGGCCAAACTGGTCATGGCACAACCAAAATTACCTTCTCTGATGTTCTACCATAGCACTGAGCAGTCCTAATTAATGATGAGGAAAGCAGCAGGGAGACGACCAGTTGTCACAGTTCAGGGAGGTTATGCAAGCAGTGCCAATCAATAGGTTTTCCTGTCTTATTAAAGGTCTGTCATGTGCCCCTTGATCCAACCCCTAAATCCCACACAGATTTCAGCTTTCAGGCTTGCCAAATACCCAAATTCACAGCGAGCTCTACTTTACTTACCAGCAGTACTAGTGGGACTGCTTACAGCAGAGCACTGCTGCAGTAAAGGGTCAGGAATATGGCTCTTCCAAAGAAGTGAATTGGTTTTCATGACACTCACAGGTGGAAGGAGACAATTCCTGTGGGTATTTTTTCCAGACCTGTCCTTATGAACACCACACTGCCATGTGGGAAAAGGCTCACCCAGACACTTTGACATGAGGACAGCCACTGTGGTTTAGGAGAGATAGCCCACCCAGCAGAAGGGGAAATTGGCCTGGGTCAGGAGGGACAGCACACCCAGCAGAAGGGGAGATTGGCCGGGGTCAGGAGGGACAGCACACCCAGCAGAAGGGGAGATTGGCTGGGGTCAGGAAGGACAGCACACCCAGCAGGAGAGGAGATTGGCCTGGGTCAGGAAGGACAGCACACCCAGCAGAGGAGGAGATTGGTCTGGGTTCTCCTCCCAGAGACATCACTGCCTGTTACTAGATAGTTGCATACAAGGGACCTTGGTCTCCGTTGGCATGGTGAGGCTTCCTTAGAGCAGCTTCTCTGCACCACCATCCACAGTGCACAGTTGCATGTCCTAGGAAAGGGAGATGAACTAAGTCCAAATTCTCTAAAAACAATTCAGGAAAGCCAACCTCTAGAAAAACACTTTGCTCTCACATCATCAGGAGCAGTCCTAGGACTTCTCATGACCCACTTTTCACTAGTGGCTATGAAGGCCAGGTGCCTGGGAAGCCCTGCTGCCAGACTGGAGGTCAAGCTGAATGCATGGTAAACACTGGACGTATTCAGTCATCATTTGCTTGTGGCCAGCTAGGTAGAAGAGTTTTGGCTGCATTTGTAGGTATTCCTCCTAGCTCACTTTGTTTCCCTGCTTGGAAACTCCACTTACAAGATGCAGGAAATTCCACTTCCCTGTAGCTCAAAAAAAAAGGGGAAAAACAGAGAGGCAAAACTCACACCAAAACATGGAACAAAACGATGGCTTGTAAAATGTTTGTTTTAAAAACTATTATACAGCTCCCTAAGTCTGTGTCATTAACGTGCCATTTCAAACACACAAAATGCCTCGCTAGCTACATGATTTCTTGGTTCTGCAAGTCTTCCCTCCCCCCATTAAAAAACACTGCACGTGTGGACATGCACCCACCACCCTGTACGGAGCCACGCACCAGTTAATTCTACATGGAGCAGTTTGGATTTTAATCTACTGTGTTTAGAGCTCATTCCATACACTTGACAGTAAAACCAGCTACACAGATGTCTTCCATCTCACGACACGATAGAAAACCCCCTGCGAGTTGCAGTCCCTTTGATAAACAGCGGTGACACGTGCAGTCCTCCTCAGTGCCACTGGCAGCAGACACGGGATCGTTCCGCGCGCGGCCTGGTAACGCCGGGGGCTGCGGGCGGGCGCAGCACCGCCCTCGGGCACAGCGCTCCGCAGTCACTGGGCAAAGCTGCACTGGATTGTCCCCCCTCCAAACCACCACCACCGACCCCACCCCGGCCCCATCTCAGCCACAGGAGATCACCGTGAAGCGCTTGGAAATGCACGACATGTTGTGGAGGACGATGCCCAGGAGAAAGACCAGGACGCAGGCCACGAGGATGACAGTGCAAACCCCCGACCAGGTGGAGCTTTTCACAACGCCCCTCCGGTCCGGCTCCTCCGCTCCCACCTCGGCGGGGAGGCCGCCCTGCAGCGGCTGCTGCTCCGCTGGGATCGTCACCACCGCCAGAGACTTCTGCTGGCCCCCGGGCAGGAGGCGACAGCCAATGTCTCCCGGCAGTAGCGCTCTCTCCTTCGACAGGGGCAAGGGCAGCATGTAGCAGCCGTTGCTGGGCAGTTTGATGAAGACAGGGGTGTGCTCTGAGGTGTGAGGGATTGCAATGACAGCGATCACCTCGGGGTCGTCAGGCAGCTGAGACACGGAGTACCCCGGCGGCAGCTTGGTGATCCCACGGCACCAGGGGCAACGCAGGTCCTTCTGGCTGGTCCTCATCTGCTGCAGGCACACGGAGCAGCAGGTGTGCTTGCAGTCCAGCAGCTTGGGCCGCCGGCGGGGGCTGTAGTAGTTGAAGCAAATCTGGCACTCAAGCAGAGAGTCCTGGGACAGGGTCTCCATGGTGGCCTCGTGAGGAGCCTCACGCCGGTGCCCTACGGCCAAGAGGCAGCACTCGGCTTCCCAACACTTCTCAGGGAAGCACTCGCCTTCCCAACACTTCTCCTCAGGGCAGGGGCAGGTGGTGGCTATGGGGAGTGCAGGAAAACCTCTGGCCCGAGCCTTTCAGCACCTGAGACAAACAGAAAAATGCAAAGGAACAGGTTACTTAGAGGAAGAACAGAGGAGTCCAGGGAAACTAGCTCTGAACATGTAATCTGGAGGGAGAACCAAATGTGCAACCCATAGCACATTTCCCAACAGCAAACCATCAGGTTTTTTCAGGTCAGCCACCACTAGGTCTTTTGGGCTTTTTTCAGCTATACTATCCCTACCATCCTGCTAGTCTGCCATTCAAAGTGATATTTATACCCACAACCAGCTCCTTCAGCATCTCCCTCCTGACATTTTTTCAGGACTTTTCATCCCTTTCTGCACCTTCACAGTTATTTAATCCTTTAAACCCTTGAGGATTTTTAGCTATTTGGCTCAACTACTAATTCTGCAAGAAGGGTGAGAGAAAGCAGAAGTGTGTTTAAATAGATGCATTTCCAAAGGCTTCTGAACTTATGCCTGTGCATGAATGAGCAACCAAGTAACTCTACTGAAACACTCATATTTACACATAGAGAAAAGAAATGGCATAATTTCCAGTAAAATTAACTGGTTACACAAGCATCCTGTTGAACATAAATCTTCTAATGGATGAAAACCTCACCCGAGACAAAAGGCTCTGATTAGACCCAGGACCACAAAAAACCACAGAGAACCATCTGTTAATGCACTGAATTAAAGGCAAATTGTTACTAACCTTGTTCATTATTCTCTATTCATTAAAAAGGGACTCTTTGCATTTCCCCACGTATTTCTTACAGCTGTGTTTACTTCCCAGTGAGCTGTTTAGCTTTGTTTGACTTTGGTCACTCCAACACATGATAAATATGAAGGGGTGACACTTTTACAACTTTTTATATTGCCTTCCTTGCTGTATTTAAAGAAATATCAGCCTGAATTTGCATCCAGACAATACAATAAAGAAAATCCAAAGTATTTGCACTTTTGACCTTCTCTTATTGCAATGTTACTCCCAAAATAAGAGTTTGGGGACCACAGATGTCAGAGGACTTCTTCCTTTCCATACAATTATTTCTTGCTCTTCCCTCTGGATCCCAGCACCCAGGCTGCAACATGGTAATCAGCGGGTGACGTCAGTAAGACAGAAATCATGTGGTTCAAGAAGAGAAGGCAGGAATGGAGCTGGGGTTTGTGACAGACCCTGTGGACACCAATGCTTCTGGCAGTTAGTGGCATTGGGAACACAATATTCACATCATCTCTTTGGGTGCTGATGACTGATATCACCAACTCTGGCACAACTGGCCCTGCTGATGGTTTTGTAACACCAGCAAATTTTGGCTCCCAAGGCACTTCAACAAACATGCAGACAGGGACAAAAGTCCAGGCAGGTGACTGAGAGCACAGCACAAGGTCTTCCTTTCAGATTGGTGCTGCCCTCTAAAAAACCCAAGAGTTTTTAAGAGTTGAGGCATTATCATGTGTCTCAAGCACTTTAGGTCTGAAGAATAAAAGAGGTATTTCGGCTGTTTGTCAGCCATGCTCTCTGTTCTCACAGCACCTTGTCAGAGGCAAAGCAGAGCCCCAAGCTCTCTTGTTTAGGGCAAGCAGGAGGCCAGGAATGCCAAGGCATCAGCTTACTAATACCCAAAAGAAACGTGAAGGGTCATTTGCTGCTCTCCTGCAGTTCACAGGGAGGTGCTGCAGGAGGTGATCTGATGAAGGTTGCTGCAGCAGCTAGTACAGCACAGCTACAGCCAGCCAGGGGAAGAAGAAAGAACAGGCTTGCTGCAGAGAAAACTCTGCACAAACCCCTGTGAAGTGGTCCCCAGCTGGGCAAGTCAGAAAAGACAGCTATTTTTGGAACCCAGCACAAATGCAGACATTGAACATGACACGAGTTGGACGAGCCAGAGAACAGAGTAATGGCAAATCCTTGCCTATTGTTGTAGTGTTTTTTTCTATGTAAGGACAGCCCCAGTGACACTCAGCAGTGGAAACCACTGCCTTGAAGAGGTGCTGCCTCCTCCACTGGAGAGCTGAGAACTAACTTCACACGTAAACTATATTAACTTGAAAGCCCTCAAAATCTACTTTGATGATGTCTGTGGAACCCAACACAATACACAGATGAATAAACATCACATTTTTTTTAAGACTGGCTTCAGGTTGTGCTGATGGAGTTGGCTAATCACTGAAAGAAAGTCTGCACAGGTTTCTGCACATCTTCAGGCATCTTCAGCTTGCTGTACAGCAAGGTTAATAACAGGCTTTCAGCAAGGCAGTGTATTGACAATACTTCACCTTTCACAAGGAAGGGTCGTTACAAAACTCCCCAGACACATTAAGAATTCTTTGCACAGTATCACCGAGTATGTTTGATTGATGATGGAAGAAAGATCCATTCAGTTCAGGTGCCCTCAGGCTGGCAAGGAGATGAAGTTGAGAGTGGAGTCCTGCTCTCAATAGGGGAGCTAATTGCAAGAATCATCTGCTCACAGATTTGAAAGGAAATGTATGCTCAAGTTGCTTCAAACTGAGGGAGGAGGAAGGCAAGTATTTCATATTTGGAAGCACATCTGCTACAAAATTCAGCATCCATGTATGTTTTCAACAAATGCTTGTTTGAACAAAACACAGTGGGGCTGTTGCAAAGACCCAGGACATATTACCTGATTTGCCCTGAATATCCTTCACCAAATGATCCTATTTATTTTTAGGCAGTTCTGTAGCACCAATTACCATAGTAACAGAAAATAGCACGACGATTAATTAATTTAATCATCCGTCACAACACCCTTGTTAAGGGAGAAAGATTATCATCATTTTATCTTTTCATCATCTAAGAAAAGCAGCACTGAGATGAAGCAGTTGGTCCAAGGTCATACAAGCACCACCCAGATGGCCTCAAAGCTCCTGAACTTCATCACAGCTCTACTGTTCACCTCATGAGGCACCAGAGAGGGGACAGATTCTGGACAGACATTTTGCAATAAAGCACCAATAAATCTCAAAAAAACACCTGTTTTCTCCACACCTCTTCCAGCTGGCAGCATCTCCATGGTATGGCTGAAATTCTAGGATGCTTTCATGGAACATACCAGCTTTTTACAGACCATGCTAATCATGAGAACCTGTGATCCAGAATTTATTTTATCTCCATGGACATAGTTCAACCACCATGTAAATTACAACTGATAGACTACCTGCATTTTCAGGCACATAAAGCTAACAATAGGATGACAAAGTGAATCCATTTTTCCCTCCTGAATTACCTATTTTCCCACATCTAAGACAGGCAGCCTACACCCATCATCCTTTCCATTTAGGTATTCCTAATTGCACACAAATATTGCAGAATAAAAGCATTTTAATTTGGCCAAATGATCAGCCAGTACAGGCTTGCACTGTTCCTTCAGCCCTTGCCAAGAGCACAATCAGGTGTACACAGCCCCAGGTGTATAAAGTCCCCAAAAATAAAGCTGAGTGCAACTGTGATGTATGAACCTACAACATGCTATGAAGCAGTGCCAGGGGATCCATGCTGATGGAGAGGGACTCTGCTCTGGATGGCAAATGGGACAGCAGCTGTCCTGCCCTCCTGGCAGCTGAGTAAGCAGTGGTGGACCATGAAAAAGCAGAGTAGCTGCAGGGTATCACCCCACAGCATTCAGAACTTGTCACCAGCCAGCCCTAGCACCATGAGACAAGAGGCAGAAAGGTCACCCACAGGAATGCAACCAGATGTAGAAGTTTATGGCTTTGGAGTGGAAAGAAAAAATAAATCAGGTGAAATCACCCTTTGCTGTTTATAGAAAACAGATCCACGTGCAGCTCGTGGTTCCATTTCACGTCACCAGCTGTGCTGCTCCCTCCTCTTATCTGCAAACTTTGACACATCCACATTCCCTGACTCCCAAGACCTTATTTTGATAAATATGACCTGGATAAACTGCACTTTGTTCCAACAGCAAACACTACTAACAACCTGCATCGTGCCAGCTCAGCAAAATATTTCTGACTGCTGAGTCTAAACAGTTCAGCCACATTCACCAGCCAGTTCCACAGGAGGTGCTTTACCAGTGAGGAACACTATGTGAAATCCAACTACTCCCCAGAGACGTGCCCATTTCAGAGGCACAGACAGAGAGCAGGCAGCTTTCCTGCCCACCCACACCCCTGGCATCCCATCCCCTCTGTGAACATGTTCCTGGAGCCCAGGCCACAGCAGCCTGAACTGCTCCTCACTGGCCCAGCTCTCACACATCTCCAGGTTTTTGACAAGGTCAAGCTGCTTCAGACCAAGTTTCCTAAACCTCTCAGGTTTAAGGCACGAGGCACCCCCAGTCTGAAGACACTCTTCACCAGTTCTGCTGACCAGTCAGTCCCAGGGCTTCCCTTCCTGCATAAGGGGAGCACTGACAGCAGGAGACCTGACTGTGGGCCCAAGACATCCCAAATCTGAACATTTCCCAGCACAGGGTATTGGAAGTTTCCTCTTAATTTGCAAATAAACAAAATCTCCAGTGTTCAAAGCACCCCAAGGGATGGTGCTCATTTCCACAGCCCACTCTTGAGCACACACTTGCAGGGCCATTAGCACTTCTTGTTTTTTGGCTGCTCTTAATTATTCCTGACTCACTCCTAAACCCCAGGGTGAGAGGAATGTAAAGCTTTTTTATTTCCACTACCAGGTGAGAGACCCATTTGCCATTTAAACTGACATCAAGAGGAAGGAGAGTGGGAGTGGTGGTGTGAAAAGAAACCTACCTCTCACTCCCTCAATAAAAGCAGCTCCAGTAGTTATTTATGAGCAGGACATAAGGAGCAGGTGGTTAGGTGGTTGACAAAGACAGATTTAGAAATTACTTCCTAACTTAAATTGAGGTCACAAGTTAAATCACTGAGGCAAGAATCCCACAACTTCACTCTGTGGAGCAATGGGCATTAAACTCCCTCTCAATAACAGCTTTTAAATACATCTTCCAAAGAGAAAATGTTTGGCAAGATTTCCAAGATAAAATTGATGGCAACACGACAGAATTCTGTGGCATTCAAAATGCTGAGAGGCATGAAGCACCTGATCCCTCAGAAGACTAATTTTGGTCTCCCAGTAGAGCTTTACACTTCATCTGCCATCGACAGAATTTGCCTGATACCCAGAGAGAAACTTAATTACAGATTTCTCCTTCCCACCCCTAAGGATTTGGTATTAGACTTAGAAAACACACCATCAAAAAAATTAAAAAAAAAAAACACAAAAAAACCCAACCAACCAACCAACAACCCCACAGTAGTAATCTTCTATAAAGCTCAACTGCAGATGATTCTCACTGATACAGGTCAGTGGGTGATTGAGTGGGAATCAGCCTGGATTACTGTATTAAGACACCAGTCTGTAATTACAAGAGAGTGTGCTCCAGCTCTCTGAGGTCACTGAGTGGATTTGGAGAAAACTGGATCACAAACTACCTGCCTGTGGCCCCAAACAGAGCAGGAAAGGATTCAATACTCACAGGTTCATCCAGTGCCAAACCTGAAATGTCCATTTCCAACTTACCTCGGGGAGCAGAAGCCCTTTAAATGAGAGCTTGAATTGCTGCAGCTCTGCTCTCTGATCCCTCCTCACAGAGCCCACCTGCCTACCCAGCTCTGCTTCACCCAGCACTCTTCCTGGGGATGGGAATCTGCAGCCACATCACTAACCAGCTCTGCCTCACCCAGCAGCACTCTTCCTGGGGATGGGATTGTGCAGCCACATCACCAACCAGCTCTGCCTCACCCAGCAGCACTCTTCCTGGGGATGGGATTCTGCAGCCACATCACCAACAGCCACCTTCACATGGCTAGCTCTCCAGGGCTGAGGTGCTTTGGGGTTTGTCTTGGTTGGGTGTGGGAAGGGCTTCTTTCTTTTTTTCTTTCAGAAAAGAAACAGAAGTGCAATGGACCTAGGGGAATCAAAACTGTACAGCCTTTTATATGGACTGAGATGGGATTGAGAAACTGGAAAATATTGTATCAGAAAACACCCAACAATAAGTAAGGAAATTATCTTCTTTTATAGACCTTTATCAAAGTTTAGGTTCAGGGTGGCCACTTACAGCTAGAACAGCTGCTCTCTGCTAACCCCCCTCCCTCCCCTCAAAACTGTACAGCCTTTTATATGGACTGAGATGGGATTGAGAAACTGGAAAATATTGTATCAGAAAACACCCAACAATAAGTAAGGAAATTATCTTCTTTTATAGACCTTTATCAAAGTTTAGGTTCAGGGTGGCCACTTACAGCTAGAACAGCTGCTCTCTGCTAACCCCCCTCCCTCCCCAAAGGGGAGGAGAAAAGAAATAAGGGAAAGAAACTTACTGATTAGAAAAGGAAACTAGAACAGCTTGAATGAAAATGAAAAGATTAAGAATAAAACTGAATATATACAAGTATGTACAAAGCAAGTATGGAACCCAGTCCTTCTTCCCCCTCAACTGGGAATTCCATCACTGTTGCTGGTGCTGTGGAGCAGCACTGGGAGAGTCCCAGACTGGGCCCAGCAGCAGCTGGGAGCTGTGCTCAGGAGCTGGAT
>JAOEGS010020071.1:8294-20940 GCA_025447755.1 Corythornis vintsioides
AAAAAAATAAAAATAAAAATATATATATATACAGGTTTGCATGTTACAATGTTCTCTCCACTGAGCTCAGGACCTTGAATAAATGATTTTTTGGTCTCTGTATTTACACAGGCAATCTCTTCTGTACTGCAAAGTGAAAACCAGACTTGAGACTAGGCTTGAGCATCCCATGGCTTCTGTATTTCCCATCCCTCTTGCTGGCTGTAAAATACCTTTTATTTTGTTAGCAAGCATCTGCAGTGTGCTAAGGAGAGAGGCTCAGGTGTGTGATGATGAAGAAGGACACCATACCTGGCAGCTCTCCCAAAAGCAAGCAGGTATGTAGTTTACCTTTTGGTTTATTGCTGAGTTAAATATGCAGAACATGGTGTTGCTCTAACCAAACACAGCAGTGCCTAGAGGAGAAGCAATGAATTTCTAGGTGTCCAAAGGTCCCTGTCTCAAGCACAACATCCCACAATAGAAAGAGACACGGGCTGCAGTCTGGCTGAGGGTACCATGCCCAGAGAAAACTACTGTGAGATAACAGAGGGTAGAATGCAGAAATCACCAGTACCTGGGGGGAAAATGACATAAAGCAGCAGAAACACAATGCTGTTGATGTCAATGTTAAAATGTAAGGTATTGGGGATTTAAGAGTTTAGCCAGTAGCTGGTAGGGTTGTGTGACACAGGAGTGCAAGGCACTCTGGTGAAAGCTTTCTGGGTATCATGTCCATGCTGACTAGTTCTGGAAGGGAGATATGTGCTCTGGGAGGCTGTGCAATGTCAGAAGAGTCATTTCTATTGAATTGTTCTAAGTAGTGCAACTTAGAAAATATTTATTTTCTTTTTAACTTAAGGACAAACAGCAAATCCAATGTGTCTTTGAAGAGCAATATGTGATATTCCACCAGGCTGACTGAGTTTTGCTGGGGATGTTTACCTGAGTCTGTATAGGTGTGGGTGAGGAAGTCAGAATGTCCAGATTCTACTGCTGTGGTGTGCTATCATCAGTGTGTTCAGCCTCATCTTAAAAGTAGTTTTTGTTGCTTTGGTTGGTTTTTTTTTGCTCCTCTTACTGTAACTGGAAAAGGATGTTCTGGAATCTCTTCATTGTAAAAATCAGGAAACATCTTCTAATATCTAAGTTGTGTCTATGTTTGACCAGGGGTTTTGTTGGTTTTTTTCATAGGACAGTATTATATTTTCATAGCCTTTCCTATCTCTTAAATCTCTGATATATCTCTCTTTATGCCAGCCCTCAGATACAGGCTCTCCATTCCACAGAGATCCTCTTAGCAATTTCCTTCCTTAATTGCAGTTTGACTTCATCTTTCTTGAACTGGAGCTCTCAGTCGGAATTTAGAGTATTTTGAGTGAAATCTCCACTGTTCATTGCACAATAGCACTAATATCTTCCTCATTCTGCCAGGGAAAAAAAATCTGTTCTGATATAATCCATGTTTTTTTTGGAAAGCTGCATTAGAGAGGCAGTTTGGTGACATGCCTGTTCTCAGATACTCTTGTGCTCGTTGTCTGAAACGTGCCTTGTACTGGGCTTAGCCCCCAAGTTTCCCATGGCACACTCAGGAGAGCAATGGGCTAGAACAACTGCCCCCCATCCATCTGGTGTCTGCAGGAAGCTGCCTGCACCATCGGGTTGTGGTTGCCACCTGGGCCACCTCTCCCACACCATGAGGGGCAGGGGACGACCCTCCGCAGAACCGCAGCTGCTCCCTCCCCTGGGGTGGAACCTCCCCCCAGGCCTCAAGCTCTTCTCATTCTTCCTGTGCTCAGAGACTCCTCACTTTAATATTAACTTCTGGCTTCATTTCATTAGCAGATTTCATCACAAATCTCCAGATTTTTGTAAAAGAAAAAAAAAAATTAAAAAAACCAGCTCAGTGCTCCCTCCAACCTGGTGTTTCCCTTTCAGAGCTCCCGGTGGTCATCTCCTCTGTAAGATAATGTCTTGTGGAGAGAGGCTGAGGAACTGGGGGTGTTCAGTCTGGAGGAGACTGAGAGGAGCCCTCATTGCTCTGCAGCTCCTGACAGGAGGGGGCAGCCAGGCTGGGCTTGGGCTCTGCTCCCAATTTACTGATGATGAAACCAGGGGAAATGGCCTCAAATTGTGTCAGGGGAGGGTGAGATTGGACATTGGGAAGAAATTCTTTGCAGAGAGAGTGGTGAGGCCCTGGCACAGGCTGCCCAGGGAGGGGGTGGAGTCCCCAGCCCTGGAGGGGTTTAAAAACCAGTAGCTGTGGCACTGGAGGCTGTGGCTGGTGGGGAGAGATGTTGGGATGAAGGCTGCACTGGATGATCCTAGAGGCCATTTCCAGCCATCATGAGTCTATGATTTTGTAATCCATCCTTGCCTTTCAGTGTCTATAGACATCACAACTTCCCCAACAGCATCAAAAATGGCTCACTGGGATGAGGCTTTGCTTAGGTCCAGAGGTGACATTTCTGCATTTCCCTTAGGAATCTTGGTTTTCCAAAGTACCAGGTTGAACAGGGCATATCTTTGTGTTTTATAAAACCTTTGATACCTTTTTGTATCTTTTATAAAAACAAGTGTCATTTCCCCCCACTTATTTCTGCCTGGTTTCCCTTCAGATTTGTGCATACTGTAGAGATAAAAATGATGGGTTTTGTTTACCCAGAACCCTTGGTTCTTGTTTCCATTCAGCTCTAATTCATTGCCTGGCTAAGTGCACAGATGTGGTCACCACAGCCTGGCTGAAAGTTAGAACTAGGCTTGGAAACTAAAATCTCCTATAATTTCAGTCTGCTATTTGTTTCAGACTCTGGGGATGGTTCCATTTTCCTCTAAGATTATTTTTGTACCTCCAGCACTTGCGATGCTAAATTAAAAATGATCACTCTGGGTTGGTTTTTTTTTTATATTCTCTGAAAAGTGTTATGTAATTTAAGCCTTAGACTTCAGTAAGAGTGGACTGACAACAGATTTGCAGGCTGGGCTTTGCAGACTGCATGGTCAGAGTAGATTCTTTCAGTTGAAGTCATCTCTGCCTCCATCCAAGAGACCTGGGCAACTCAGCCTGCCCACCTGGCAGCTCTGTACCCACAGGCTGAGTTCTGGGGCTCACCCACTCTGGGGGACATGTGCTGGGCCCCACTGATTCTGAACTCTGTATGAACTATAGTGTACCTGGTGTAATGACAAATGCAGCAAGCATTGCAGAGTTAGCAAAATCATTGTTTAATAGTTCATTATAAATATATCCTCTCCTGTACACTGTATTCCAGCCCAAACCAATCAGCTGTGTTTGGAGCTGATACTGCTGTGTCTGTCCTGAACAGTCCCCATGTTCCACAGCAGGTACATTGGTCACTATGTACACTTGGCTCATGGAAGTGAGCTGAAAACAAGTTTACTAACTCAGTCTACTACTTACAAACCATCAAGAAACCTTTATACAAGTTATATACAAGCTGAAGTTAAAATCTCACTCCTAACTATTAATCTGCATTATAAATTAAAATATTTCCAATATTTATATATTCTCTAGTAACTGTACATGTTGTCTATAAATTGACAGAATAATGTAGATATATGTACAATTATGCAAGTGGGTTTAACATGACCTGCTTCTTCATCTCTGTGGGTGGGCTGCCAGCAAAGGTATGAAATAAGAAAAGTTTTGTGATTTTAGTCTTCCTGTATGTACATAAATACATTCCTCTATCTACAGAGAGACATAAAGGTTATCAAGCCCATTCCAAAACATGGAGCACAATCATATGTAGTAAATCCTTCTTAGGGTATTTAAAAATACCCTCTGCCTTCATGCTCATCACTGTGTCTGCAGTCATCTTCTGACGTTGTGTTGCTGGATGATATTGTAGTTAGAAAATTAAATTAAAATTTTGTTTCTGTTGGAATCTGTAGGAAATAAAATGAAAGAAATGTCACCCTCTGTAAGGACAGCCAGGGCTGGTGACCTCTGGTGAGTGATAAGTAAGAACTTGCTCCTTTAAAGCATTTATGTGGGATGACCATGGTCTGACATTCTTCCCTGTGCTGGACTCCGCCCTTCTCTTTAAGTCCATGACACCGGGCTGCCTGTGCCCCATTCTTACTGCTGCCTCCAGCCTCCCTTTCTGCCCAAGACAGGTAAATGGGGCTGATGTGGCCATCTTTGCCACATGGCCATCCTACCAGTGGGCTCACACTGGGGGAACTGTGGTGGGCAGGCAAGGGGACCAAGTGAGAGCCTGGTGAGGTGGCCTTGGCCTCCTTCCCTGTGCAGACTCCCTGTGCACAGCTCGTGTGCTGAGCCCCACACCCCTGACTCCTTCAAGGCTTTGCCTTAAGACAAATCCTCTCAATAAGCTGCCTGGATGCTGTGTGCCCTGGGCTGACATGAGAGCTCAGGGCTGGAGATGCTGTTGTTTCTGCCCCAGCAGGTGCCAGGAGCAGTGCTGGGGGTGCAGACTCACCGTGCCCTCCCGGCTGTTCAGCCCAGCGCTGGGCATGGGGATGCTGCTGTACTCACTGCTGCTGCCCTTCTCCTGCACAGAACACAGGAAGGATAGCAAGGCTTAGGAAATGGATTGATTATTTTTTTCCCCCTTTTCTTGTTAAAGAAGGTCTTGATTTTTAAATCTCTGAACAATCCTGGGAAGCTGAGCTTTGAAGAAAGAAGCTCTGATTTGCCCGCTCTCTGTGCCCCCACCAGGTCTCTGGTCAGTGCAGAAAGAGCTGGGCTGGTTCAGCTGAGGAGATTAGAGAGTTTCCAGGTGAGTGGCATTCTGGGTTTGGTACTTTCAAGCAGATTTAACAGTGAGATTTAAAAGAGGGATCCTTTCTTGCTATTGATTCAAGAACGCTCCCAGAAAGGCCAACACCAAATTTGGCTGTATTAACTGATCTGTTAGTATGGATCTAACTACTGTTAGATCTAACTACTGTTGTGCACTCATCTGAAGGTGGACAGCCCTGAGAAGCCTACATGCAAGCAGCAAGTCTGCCCTGCAAGAGCAACTGCAGTGTATGCAGCAGTCCCTGCCAGATGGGTGACAACAGAGGACTGCCAATGGATGGGCCAGGATTTTACTCCACACCGTACTCTTTCCAAGGAGGTGACTTCAAGTGAAGTCCATGGCCAGGCAAGTCTCCAGTGGGAATTATTCACTCCTTTCACTAGTGGTTTGCCAGGTGCCTGGACCAGGGGCCACTCTTTCTCTGAATTTATTGGAGGCCTGCTGAGTTTGACTCATTCACTTCTTGAATACAGGGATGGTGCAGGGTGAGCTGTGCAGAGCACTATGGATGCCCGTGAGCACTAAAGTAGAGAAAGATGAAAACCACAGTGTTACCTCAGCAAGCTTTAATTTGGGGGAGCTGGCCATATCCTTCTTCAGCAATATGTGTAAAACTGCATCATGAATGGTGAGGAAAAACATGGATGGCTTAATCTCCTCATCAAAAAATGCACATCTTTCCAGCTTGTCCAGGAAGCCCTCTGGGTGAAAACAAAAATCAAAGCACAAAGTGACCTGTGGGTGTTGGAAATGAAGAAATCTTGTATCCTGAGCATATCCTCTGAGTGAACACAGGGATTGCTGGTACACTACACTCTTTTGTTTATTAGAGCAGTTGGGTTCCTCTTTACTGATGTGGAAAGGATGGATGGAAATGGCCATCAGTACTGCTGCCAGGCAGAAGGGAATTTAAGCCCTGTTTATAATTCTGTGCATTACCCAGGCTGCCCAGTGGCAGGTCTCAGCCCAGAGTGTACAGACAGCTCTGGTCTTGGGTAAAAGGAGCCATCGTGTGGGGTGCCAGCTTCTGGGGACAGCATGGCAGGGATGATGCCTCTGCTCAGCTTGATCTGGTTGCTGTCCAAGACTGGAAGGTAAAACTGGCTGATTCCCCCATAGCTGGGTTGTGCTTGGTGCTGGAGAAAGAAGTCCAGACAAGGCATCTGTGGTGATGCTGGTGGAAGGGCAAGTACTCACCATGTGCCCCTGCAATGTAAATGTCGATGTTGATCCGGACAAATTCTTTCAAAGTCTATTGAACCAGAAAGAGGCACCATTCAGATAATGATATTTTTGCTGGTAACAGACATTATGGTGATTAACCACAGCAAATACACAAACTGCTTTTAGATGTTTAAGATCTATGATGGTAAGCAGCTCTAAACTCTGCTGCACCTAGAAGCAAGATCATCTCTTCACATAGCTCTAGACAGGGCTGACTGATCCCTTTGAAAAAGGTCGTATTGAATCTACTTAGTCCACAGTGGAAAAGGTGATCTTTCATAAATGGTATGGCTTTGTTTGTCCTGCTTGACACATTATGAATCTAAGACTCCAAAATCTTCTGGGGTGATTTTTTTATAAGTGGGAATTTGAGGAGAGCTACAGTTCCCACTGAAATGGCAGGTGTTTATTTCCTCTGGAAATAGATTTGTACACCCATTGTGGTTCTAGATTATTAGCTTTAGCTACTACTGTTTGAAAACATTCTTATTGTTTTATTCAAGGTCATCTTGGTAAGCAAGAGCGGGAGCAGAAATGAAACCACAATGTTCAAACACCAGGCTGGTATTTAAAAAAATCTTCTCCAAATCTTACCAGGTGAAGAAAGGGTGCCACAAACATCACTCTAATTCCAAGAAAATTTTGATAGATTATTTAATCAATTTCATAAACATTTTGTAATGGAAAAAGCCTTCTCTTCTCCAGGCTAAAACCCCCCAACTCCCTTAGCCTTTCTGCACAGGAGAGGTGCTCCAACCCTCTGATCATTTTTTGTGGCCTCCTCTAGACATGTTCCATCAGGTCCATGTCTTTGGTGTGCTGCAGACTCCAGAGCTGGACACAGGACTCCAGGTGAGGTCTCACCAGAGCAGATCACAGGGGCAGAATCACCTTCCCTGATCTGCTGGCCTCCCTGCTCCTGATGCAGCCCAGGTTGGCTTTCTGGGCTGCCAGCACACATTGCCAGCTTATGTCAAATTTTTTGTCCACTTGTCCTACCAAGTCCTTCTCTTCAGGGATGCTCCCAGTCCATTAATCTCTAAGCTTGTACCAATATTAGGAATTGCCCCAGCCCACGTGCAGGACCTTGAACTTGGTTTTATTGAGCTTCACAAGGTCCATGTTGTCCCATTCCTCACTCTTGTCAAGGTCCCCCAGGGTGCCATCCCTTTCCTCAAGCTCACCCCTCAAGTGTCACCACCTTCATATAGTTTTCTTTCACTTAACCACAGTTTATCTTATGAATTACAATTACCTTTTGGAGGATTCTCATGGCAGAAAAATCAAGAAAGGACACTGCTGAGAAATCCAGAATGATGCTGTGGATGTTGACCTGGGGAACAGTGATGCCAACAGGGAGGTCAGTGCTCCAGTTGATCTGAACAGGCAGGTCTGTCATGTTGGTGGGCTGGTCCAGCTCCTCTATCCTGTTATTGTCTAGCTCTTCATCTGACTCATGGATATGGTTAGCCATGCAAATCAAGCCTTTCTGTGTTGACAGAAAAAAAATGTCATAATTAATACTTCTTTTTAACACCCAGACAGGGTAGTAGTGCAGCTTATGCAATGGTGATAGTGGTGGCCATGTAAAGCTGATGCACACATGAGATGGAGCAAGACCCACCTTGTCTGAAGTACCCTGGACATTTTGGCTTTCCTCTTATCAATCATTTAATCATCATTATAATAAGTTACTGAGGGCATTTTATAGTTCCCTGAATGTAATTGTCAGATGCGTTTTAATTCAGTAATTTTGGAACAAGCCAACAAAAAGGATGCAGGATCTAGGATGGGATAAAACCATTACTACATCATGAACATCAGCTCTGTGGGCTCTGCTCCTGCCATCTGATGTCAAACAAAGACACATACAAGCTCTGCCCATGCTAGAGCTGTAGTTCTATAACTGTGAGAGACATTTCAAATCTTCTCTTCCCTGCCACGTCAAGCCAAGGATCTGGTTGCTTAACCCCTCCCCAGGTGGATTTGCCTTACATACAGGAGTTACTTGCAGGTCTCCTTTCTTCAGCATCTTTCTGATCTTCCTCAGAGCTTTATTGCGTTTCCTCAGGACTCTCAGTGGGTTGAAGCCAACCTGCAGAAACAGCACTTTGAATGATTAAAAAAACCCCAAAAGCAGTGACACCAGAGGAGCTTCACAGCATCTCATATGGCTTCTCTTTACAGTCATGGTGAACATACTTTGGACATGATGTTGCCTATCACTCCTCATCAGTTCAAACAAGGGCTTTCTTGGTGGGGAAGATGTTTGTGTGTATGACCACAAAACAGGCAGACCCACCTGTACAAGTTTTAGATACCAGCATGGACCACATTACAGCAGTGGTGATACAGTAGCACAGGCCAGTAACCAGCAGATTGATGCAGTGCTGGCTAGCCCAGAGTGTGTCTTACTCATCTTCATTATGAGACATCCACCCAGCAACAGGTTAGAGAGCTCACAGGTTGTACCTGCTCTGTGCCACCTGACTGCAGCATGAGCCACTTACACATAGCTTTGTTTTCTTGAAGAAAACAAGAGTTGATCATGATGGCTACATAGGTCTCTTGAACCTCTTAACTGGTTTTAACAGGTAAATTAGGCTAATAAGGTTATGAAAATACTAAATTCCTCATCTGTCTAGTGGGTGGAGGAGAGAGGTGTTAGAAGTAACTCGTATTTGTAAAGAAAGAGTGGTGTGTGTATCTGCACTCAAAGAAAAAACATTTCAGACCCCTCTGAGATGAAAGCCAAGTACATGGAGACTAAACGTGCCAAATTCCCTAGTTCCTCTGCCAGATTCAGTCCCTTGTGTGAGGAATGAACTGCTCACTACCAGTGCTCAGGGGAGCCACTGCTCATCAGCTCACCCTTTAGAGCAGCAGGAGGGGGAGGTTATAGGTGCAAGTCTGGGAATTGTGGGTCTCTCTGTCAGAGAGGATTCAGGGGTCATGGCTCTTCATGCTGGTTACAGGAAGACTTGCTACCTTGCCCATTTTGCCATGGAGGACATTAAGACCTTTTTGATAATGTGATTTCATTCAGCTTTTCTTCTGACTATTGTGATTATTTTCTTCAGGGCAAGATGAGTAAACTAGCATTAAGTGGGTGTAAACAATATGTTAATAACAATAAAATAACATCCCTTTGTGTTCTTTATGTTGCCATTATTTTCTTCTAAAGGACTTAAAACATGTATATACCTTGTTCTGGTGCAAGTTCAGCACGAATCAGGCTGTTTTCTTTCTCAGAGGTGTGTATGTACATGTGAGCTTGCAGCAGTGGCAGTGGCAACAATATTTAAACAATGAAAAAAAGCTTTGAACATTGCCTCTATAATATATATATATATTGCATATATAGTGATTATTAAGAAATTATATTCACCTTAGCATGTCATGCAATTCATATGCTCAGCATGACAGCCCCAGACACTTACAGCAGTGATGAGTTTCTCTCTGAAGAATTCAACATTAGCGAAGAAGACAGGAGATGAGCATCTGAAAATCTTCACTCCCTCTGGCTCATAGACCTGCATCATGAAGAGAAAGAGTCAGTAACAATGTCTGCTATGGAAACACAAATGCAGCAGAAGTTAAAAGAGATGTGACATTTCTTACATCAGTGTAATCCTTCCTGTTCCTGTAGATGTCACTTCTCCCAACGTTGGCCAGAACAGTGCAGCTCGGACTGGGAACAAACACACACAGTTATTTGTACCACATACCTTGGAAGGGAAGGGTCAGAGAGAGCACCTCAGCTGCAGTGGCGGGCTGAAGTGGGGCCCTACGACCAAGCAGAAGTTGTTTTTCCATACATGGCTGCTGGTCAAACAGAGCCACACGGTGTAGGCACAGGGCTCTTGGTCTTCTCTGCACTGGGGGAGTTCATTTAGAACAGGAGGCCCTGAGATGTCTTCTCACTGCATCCAACAAGTACTCACATCTGGGCCCGGATCACCACAGTCAGCAGCTGGAATGCCACGGCGGTTGCTAGCCCAATATCCAGGCCAAGAAAAACAGCAGCTAAGAAAGTCACCACCCAGATCACCTGTAATGAGCAGGAGGGCAGTGGTTATGGGCATGGCAAGGACCTGGGTCACAATCCCAGGGTGGGAGCAACAAGAGATCTCAGATCTGGTCCAGACTGTCCATCTGCCTTTGGTGAGGAGTTTCCTGCATCCTAGTTCTTTTACTGCTTGTCAAACAGGGTCAGACTCACCAACTGGTGCCAAGGAGTGTTTCTGGAGATGACAATTTCTATAAAATCAATGCTTAGAATAATAGAGGTGTGGCTCTTCTGTAGGTGGCTCACTACACACTCAATAAAAACCCAGCAGAAAGACAAGGTTGCAAGTAGATAGGGATCCTGGTAATGGATTGAGATGTAAAGGAAAGAGTTGTAAATGTGCAAATGTAGGTGCTGTGAAGGTGGGTGACTGATAGCTCAAATGACTAGATAGCACTGAATATTTTTCAATCACAGATCTCAAAGCATTTTCATGTGGTGTATAACTGGCAGCTGGGAAAACTAGGGCCTGGACTGTTTTGAAGCACAAAGAGCTGACTGATGAGAAAAGCAGGAGCCTAAATTTTCTGTTAGGATCAATGAGCCCTGCCCTTCAGCCCAAGAACTTGAGTTTGGAGTAAACCCTTTATGCTGTGGTTGTCACTTGGATTTTTGCCGTGTATTTTCCATGTAATGTTCAGTGTGAGTGTCACAAAATGCCCCTGTAGCCAGTGCAGTGGGTATTTAGACATTTTCTATATCTGCCTTCTATATTTGACTTTATACAATGAACTGTATTTTAATAACTGTTGATTAAATTGATTAAAATAAAGTCAGGAGAAAGAATAAACTCAGAATAGGTGGTATAAAGTGACAAACAGGAGCAAAAGGCATATGAGTACAGAAGACATGTCACTACTATAGTTTATGCTTAGTAAAGTAAAGCAGGTGTAAAAAAAAGATAAGATGTAAATGAATTTGCATAACAGATTACTTCCAGAGCACTTCATTTGTGAGTGCCTGTTGGGCTGAACTTACACAGTCATACTTGTCCTTTCTCCACAGGATGCCTATTTCCTTGAACTGCATGAGCATTCCTTTCAGGTTGCCAAGAGCCAAAGATGCAAGGACTGACTGTTAAAAACACCAAAACACAAGCTGAAATTTAAATCATGCAAAGTGAATGTTGAACATTAAGACTTAAAAGATCATACAAATAGGGTCAAAGTGCAGCTGAAAGGCCAGGGAGCTCCTCACGGTTTATTGCTGCTGCTGGAACTTCTCTAGCCATGCTGCAGCCCAGATGTCTGACTTGAGGCTACAAATACCACTTATTTTTGGCACCTAAAAGGTGGTTCTGTGATGTTTGGTGTTTGGGCAGTTTCACTACCTTTGAGGGACCAGATGTAGGTAGTGGACCTCTGCCAAGATCTGGGAGGAAGAACCAAGCTTTGAAAACCCCTGTTTAGCTCCCACTGAAGCCTGTGAAGACTCCCAGTGACTCTTAGAGGAGCCCTGCCTAAGAGCAGGAGGCAGCAGCAGGTGGAACCCATGAATACCTTCTGTAATGGTGCCAGGAGAAAGCCAATGGCCAAGATCACAACCAGAACGATGACAGCTGAGACAATACCAGCGATCTGCATGAGACAACAGTTCCACCATGAGTGAAGGCCCATGGGCATTATGGCCAGCTAGGAAAAAGAGAGCTCTCTTTGAATGCCACCATGGTCTCTACCTGTGTTTTGCCTCCTGTGCTCTCCTGCACACCTGATCTTGAGAGAGCAGTGCTGGAGGCAAATCCTTTGAATGATCCACCAACAATATTGCCCAGCCCAAAAGCGATTAGTTCCTAAAATAAAACCAAAAGAGATTGTTCTCAAAAGCTGGTTCGTGCCAGTTATTCACAGGGAAAAGCATTCCTGAAACAACTGATTTCCCACTGACAAGTGCAGTGCATCAGTTTCGGTGTCATTTGCATACCTGGTTGCCATCTATTGGGTAGTCATGCTTGATAGAATACACTTTAGCCACAGAGAAGGCTACTGCAAACCCAACGATTGCAATGGAAATGCTGTCACCAATACACTTCTGGAGGACATCCACCTTGGGTGCAACAGGCACCTGAAATCTGAAAAGTAAAAAACTACTCACTGAGGATACGCTGAAGGCCACAATTTGTCAAGCGAGCAACGCTTTGCTTTGGGGACACGGGCCACAAATTGCAAGTGAAAACTTGTGGAATCCTTAATGAGGCCAAGGAATCTGTTTATCTGCAGCCAGCTCAGTTTGTGTCTCAGCAGGTTCTGGTTTGGCCGGGAGCAGAGGTAGGTTACTTTGTCTGAGGTGCATGTTGCAGTTCTGGCTCCTAGTTAGGCATCTGACACAGTGCTGAGGCCCTTGCACACCCTATTTGTGCATGGAAGGATTTAGCTTAATTATGGCAAAAAATAAATCCTTGTGTGATTCATTGAAGCACTTCAGACAGCTAAACAAATATATATGGAGTCAGGTAGCACTGACTAGTCTCTTGGGACATCTATCTGCTGGGTGCTTTAACTTTACTGTTTCCTGCCCCTTTGATCAGGGCCTGTTGCAGCTCCTAGGGAGAAATCCTCTCTGGAATTTTAAAATGATTTTATTTTAT
>JAOEGS010020072.1:0-11736 GCA_025447755.1 Corythornis vintsioides
GGTGGGGGACTCCGGCCGACGTTGTGGAGGCTGGTGGCCGGGACAGGGCAGGGCCGGGCAGGGGAGGGCGGCCTGGCGGTGCCGCGGGGGGGGGCAGGGGCGGAGAGAGGGGAGGAGGGCGGGGCGCAGCCAGTGAGAGCGGCGCGCGGCCACCCGGCCTTCCGCCCCGGCCGCCAATGGGAGGCGGCGCCACCTGTGCCACAGGGGCCGAGCGTGACTCCGGGGACGATGGGGGCGGGCGAGAGGCCGGGCTGCGGGACCCGCCCACCCGCCGCCCCCCGCACCCCGTGCCCGCCGCCAGTGGCGCCGCTCCGCGCGCGACGGCGCCGGCGGGAGCGCCCGAGAGGAGCCATCGCCGTCCCGTCCCCGTCCCCCTCCCGCCCACCCCTCGCGTTCTGCCGTTGCGGGCGTGCGCGCGGGCCCGTGGCGCCGAGCGGGGCGGGCGAGGGCCTGAGCCGCTCGGCCGCGGGGTGCCAGGCAATGAGCCGCTCGGCCGCGGGACGCAAGGCAGTGCCGCCGGCGCTCCGGAGGCGCGGGCACCGCCAGGCGGTTGGGCGCGTTTATGAGCGGCCGGGGCCGGGTTGCGGCCCTCGTCCGCCGAGGCGAAAGGAGAGCGAGGGGGTTTCTGCGGCAGGTTCGGCGTTGCGCGGAGGTGCGTGAGGGGCAGCTGGGAAGCGCCGGGCTGCGCCTGGGCCCGGCCGGCAGTTACTTCCTTGTTCCGCTGCCCCGGCCCCATCGCTCGCCTCCGTTGCCTTCTGGGCGCTTTTCTCTTCCATGCGGGGCGGTACCGGCGCTTTCTTCGTCGCAGCCGTGGTGTGTGCCCACGGCTCTTCCCCTCCCGGTGTCCAAACGAACGTGCTCTGTCAGGAGGGGCTCGGTCTGGCGTGGTTTTTCAGCCAGCTTTGGGCATATGAGGTAACTTCAGGCGTTCAGCCTGTCAGCCGAGCGATGGAAGGGCTGTCCCTGCGGGCTTTCAGGGCACAGAAGGTATTTTACACAGATGTTGGATCAGTCAGCACTGAAATGTGGCCACGCTGGTGTTAATCATCATTTTATTTAGCTAAGGGTAAAACTCCAGAACATACACATACATACAGTGTACTCATATATATAAAAGAGACACAAAGTGCTTTCCTTAATCTTTCCTCTGCCCTGTAATTTCCTTGGAGTGCAATTCTAGTACTTTTCAGTTTAAAGCATTTAAATATCTTCCAAATACACACGGGAACTTGCTGCTGTGCCCGTGCACAAACCCTGTGTGGTTCTGTGATAATTGAGGTCTGACGAAGGGTAGGTAACAGCCTCAACTGCCACAGTGGCTCCTGTTGGGATAAGGGTGAAGCTATAAGCTAACTAAATTTAGAATGCTAATTAGAAAGTATGGCTTTCTGGCTTGGAGTTCTCTTACATCACTAGCTTGTTCTGCCTGAGAAGTTTTGCTTTCCAAGTACAAAACAGACCTAACACTGATGAATTTAAAAATGTAGCACACAGAATAGTCTGAAGTTAACACTGCCAAGGAAAAAAAACCCAACCAAACCAAAACAAAAATCTAGCATGTTTTCCATAACACCACAATGTCTACCTGCAGCATGCAGGATTAAGTAACCATGAACATGATTTTTATTACTGCTGGCAGTGAGTATTCTTCCTTTTGGAGAGAGGGAGAAGATTTAACAAACATAACAAACATAGTTATCCAAACGATAATTTAGGGAGAAGAGGATGGACCTGAAGAGAGTTGAAACCTGATTTTTTCTTTTCTTACTATTAACTGTAAGAAAGTAATCGGCTGTATCTTAAATTGCATTTCTTTCTTAGCCCTTACACCCTGGACTCAAAGGAGTTCTTATCACATGTGTATGAGGAGAAATGTATTTAGTCAGCTTGGTTATTGGTTTAAATGCAAGGGCATTCTTCACTGCCCAGCAAGTAGAAATACTTGGGTTTTTTTCTCTATTTGTTTTAATGAAGTTTGTATCTACTTGTTATCTTACTAGGCCTATACTCATCCATCCAACCATATGCAATTGTCCTCATGTGTTTCCCTGGCTATTTATTTTTTTTTCCCCCAAAAGCTACCAAGTCTTTCTTCCAAGGTTGCCCTCGAACCCCTGAAGGATTCATAGCTCTGGGTAGCTCTGTGAGGGCAGCCTGGGAATGGGTGGCACCACTCTCACCCCTCAGGTTGCTTGATTTGATTTGCCAGACAAACATGAGGCACTCTGGCACGCAGGCTCCTTACAAAATGCTGTTGTAGCTGATCTCAATAAATAAATAATAGCTGTTGGGTGAACAGATTGGCCCCTCCTCTTCTGATAGTCCAGAAAGCTTGCCAATACCTAAAATGATTTCATTGTTTCAGCCTGGGAAGATTGGTATTTCCCAGGAGATGGGATAACTCTTAGAAATGCTTAATTATTTAATGATGGGTTTAGATTCATATGGGTGGGCGCATAATTTTTAGCAATTTTTGTTCTTCCCATTACAATTGGTGTTTTTACTACTTATATTTCTGGAACCTCTCTGGGAAGCACTGGAAGCAGTCTCTCTTCTGGATCAGAACCTGTCTGGATCTGTTCCTATGTGGCCTGCCCTGGTGTTCCTCCTGTGGCAGGACTCGACCTCCAGATGTCCCTTCTGATCCCTACCTCTATGATCCTTCCTCTCCTTTATTTATATTTATTTATTTATTTATTTTTATTTATTTATATTTCTGTATCCAAGTCATTCCCCCCAACCCCAGCCCATGCCTTTTCAGAGCTCTTTAGTCCTGGCCTCACCTTTGCTCTGTAAGTCTCAGCAAATCACTTGCACCTTTGTGAATTGCATCGAGCATCGTGAAACTGATTCTTGCCTACACATAACATCCCATTTGTGCAGTAGCTTGGGATTGAGAGCTGTTATTTCAGCATGGCCTGTGTATATTAGTGGAAAACACCTATTAAGAGACAGCTACTGTTGCATCTGTGTATCTACTATAGGTTTTACATGGAAATCATTTGCTTTTCAGAGTGTAAAAAAATGGATTTGGCCAACCATGGACTTATTCTGCTGCAGCAACTGAATGCTCAGAGGGAGTTTGGTTTCCTGTGTGACTGCACAGTTGCCATTGGTGATGTTTACTTCAAGGCACACAAATCAGTCCTGGCTTCTTTTTCCAACTACTTCAAGATGTTGTTTGTTCATCAAACCAGGTAACTATAAAAAGATGCAGTGTTCAAATGTTGTTCAATTAGCTGAGCTAAGGAAGTCTAGCAATGTTTTATAAATCAAAAATGTTCATTTTGCTTCTTGCTGTGATATAAGGAATATGGAATCTGGTCTTGTCTGCAGACTAGAACCTCAGTTTAGAACATGAAAAAAATTCAACTGTGATTCATTAACAATAATGTAGTAATTTAGCACAAGTTCTTTCTCCTTAAAAAATCTTAGAATTCCTAGAACTGGCTATTTAAATGATCCTGTCTTTACTCTTGCACTTCCCCTGCTCACTGTCCTCTACTCTGTCTTGGCACTATTCTTAGCATTTCTATAAGATTATATACAACTGAAAATGTATTCCCTAGGGGATTTTGGGAAATGCATTTATAGAAGAGATTTGTATGTTTGTTTGTTTGTTTTAGTTTTCCAAAGTTAGTCTTGTGGGTTTTTGGTTTTTTTGTTGGGTTTTTTTAATTCAAAAGCCATCACAAAGCAAGCTCAAGAAGGGTGCACCTCAAGAAATGGAAGAATAGGATGTAATTTCCTCCTCAGCTTGGTAGCCCACTGTGGTTAGGGCATTCGGACTGCAGGATGTAGTCATGCACGTTACTAGATCTCTGTCTTTTATTTAATGTTTGCTTCATAACTCTGAAAAGTCACTAGAGTCCCAGATCCCTTCCTGTTTGCTCACTGGCCTAACCCAGGTGTTCCTGATTTTCTTTCTTCTTCTGTGAACCTTGCCTCTCTTTTTGCACAGAGATCCAGCTTCGACTGGAGGAGTGGTAGGTGTTTCAGCCCTCAGCTGGAGAATGTTGTTGGCTTCAGTCCTGCTGTGTTGAAGAGGGCATCACAGCCAAAGCATCTCCCTTAGCTGAGTGCTCTAACCAGGGGGCTGTTAGACTGACAAGGCATGTCACTGGTCCTACTGTTTCTTCCTCCCTATTCAAGAAGAGAATCTGCTGTCCTGCTTTGTAAGGAGCCTGGCCTCTACAGGTTAGATGTGCTCAGGCTACACCTGTCAGATCCTCAGGGGATTCACACCCTGTGCTGCATGGTTTCTGCAGCGTAGTGCATTTCAGACGCCCTGATACCGATCGTTTGCACGGAGCTCTACACACTAGTAAGACACAGAAGCCAAACAGGCAAGTGCCAGAGGAACTGTTGGTGTTTTCAGGACTGAATAGTGAGAACAGTTTAATGGATTGTGGATTTCCAGTCTAGTGCTAGGAGGTTTTAATTCAGCTACAGGAGTGTTTGAATCCAACCGGAAAAAAGGGGAAAAATATAATAGCAAATTATATTAATATGCAACAACAAATCCATAACATCATGGCTGTTTCGAAAGGTGTAGATTGCAATGGGAGAGCTTCGTCTTCCAAGCCACTTACTTCCCTGAGGAAAAAAAAAAGTCATCTTTCAAGTGGCCAGCAAGATCAGCTCTTTCACATGAAAGCTTTTCTCTGTATTTATTGCAGATTCTGTCATTTAAGTAGATGCTTACGATTTTTAACAACGCTTGAATAACCTAAGCCTGGTAAAAGGTATTTTCCTTACCTCCTATTGATCATTTTGTTTCACCTTTCAGTGAATGTGTCCGTTTGAAAGCGACCGACATACAGCCAGATATCTTCAGCTACCTTCTGCATTTGATGTACACGGGGAAGATGGCACCACAGCTCATTGACCCGGTTCGACTAGAACAGGGAATAAAGTTTCTGCATGCATATCCACTCATTCAGGAGGCCAGCCTTGCAAGTCAGGGAACTTTTTCTCACCCGGATCAAGTTTTTCCATTAGCATCTTCGTTATATGGCATTCAAATCGCAGATCATCAGATAAGACATCCCACTAAAGTTACGCCGGCGACCGACAAACTCGGGCGCGAAGCACGGCCGCAGGCGTCGCGGGTGAGCCAGGAGCAGGTTTCTGAAGGCCCGCAGCTCTCACAGTTAGCTCCAACTCTGCCACAAGTCACCCGGACGAATATGGCCGCTTCCGACCCGTTGCCGTCCTCTTTGTCCCCGGAGCTGGTGTCTGCTGCCGGTAATAACTCACCTGCAGGAGAAGAGGCCAACATGGAAGCATCTTCTTCGGACGAGCAGCCTGCCTCCCTCACGATAGCGCACGTCAAGCCGAGCATTATGAAGAGGAACGGGAGCTTCCCCAAGTACTACGCCTGCCACCTCTGCGGCCGCCGCTTCAATTTGAGAAGCAGTTTACGCGAGCACCTGCAGATCCACACGGGAGTGCCCTTCACGGCCGGCCAGCAGGCGGAAGGCAGCATGTCCCTGTCTCTCTGTAACAACGCAGCCGATAAAGACGCGGCGGAAGCGCCCGAAGCGGGGATGATTAGCGACAGCGAGCTGCAGCAGATCTCAGACTCGCCGATCATCGACGGGCAGCAGCAGTCAGAGACACCGCCCCCCTCCGACATTGCAGACATAGACAACCTGGAGCAGGCGGACCAGGAGAGGGAGGTGAAGAGGCGGAAATACGAATGCTCCATTTGCGGGCGCAAGTTCATTCAGAAAAGCCACTGGAGGGAGCACATGTACATACACACCGGCAAGCCCTTCAAGTGCAGCACTTGTGACAAAAGCTTTTGCAGGGCTAACCAGGCTGCCAGACACGTGTGCCTAAACCAGAGCATGGACACCTACACGATGGTGGACAAACAGACTCTGGAACTCTGTACTTTCGAGGAAGGCAGTCAAATGGACAACATGTTAGTACAGACCAACAAGCCCTACAAATGTAACTTGTGTGACAAGACGTTTTCAACTCCCAATGAAGTAGTCAAACACTCGTGCCAAAATCAAAACTCTGTCTTTACGCTAGAAGAAGATCGCTCCATTTTGCTGGGTGGTGGGGACACAGAAGCCACAGAGACTGATAATGCAGTGTTAGCCTCCATCAAAAAGGAGCAGGAAGCAGTGTTGTTAGACTGAATGTGAAACCTATATCAATTTTTTAAAGTTTCTTTACTCATTTTTTATTAAATCAATTTTTTCCTCCCTCCACCTCTTATCTCACCCCTGCCATCTTTTCCACCAGTCTCCTTCCCACCCTTTGTCTTCAGCAACCAGAACTGTACTGCCACATTAGGAAATTGGACTTTGCCTCTCCCACCAAAACAAACAAAAAAGCTCTTGCATCAAACCACAACATAATTGGGTTTAATACGAAGGAACGTAAGAAAAAATAATCCAGCTATGTTGATAGTACTAGTCAATCCAAATTTGATAGGTTTTAAACAAAATAAGCATATTTAAATACAGTGATGAGTGTAATGAGCAACAAGAGTATCAGTTTGGCAAGCAAAGAATATATATATATATATACACAAGCTTCCCTGGTAAAAGGCATTTCGAGAAGATCTGGCAAATTATAAACACAATGCCTTTTCAAAGTCTACATGAAAGTTGATTAAGGTTCTAACTTTTAAACCCCTCAGAACTTTTCTCAATGAATGCAAAAATCTCTGATCATTGAGTGAAAAGGAGCTGAGGGTGCTGGGTTTCTTTTAGACTTATGTTTTCCTTCAAGTATGCCTTTGGGTGTCTGTTTCAGATAGCATCATTGAGTCAAGCAAAGTAGCTACTTAGTCAAATTTTGACTTAAGTAGTGGTAATAATAATAATAATGTGATGGCAATCTTTATATATATATATATATAATACTGTATATGTCTAAAGATTTATATATATATATATAGAAAGTTTTTGTGTGTATATTTGGTACAGGTAAATGAATGCACACATCTTTTTTAAGTAACTGGCCATTTATGCTCAGATTCAGCCCAGAAAGCCTTTTAGTTGTTTGATAAAACTAGTTATTGCACAGGTTATTTTAAATCTGATTTCAAACGTCCTGAGCTGTGTGCATTTTTATTGGCCTGTTGAAGAGAAGCTAATAGGTAAGTGCTGTCACCCAAGCTACAAAGGAAACCAGAGAAGTGACATACTGGTGAGCACCGTGCCATCATTAGTGCAGCACATGCATGTGTTGTTAGCTGTAGGGTTGAGTCATTCTGGATGAAAGGAGAGAGAAATGCTTTATTGCCTTACTCAGGCAAGGAATGTCCGTGGTTTCATTTGATCTAATGGCATGAGTTAAGATGGAGAAAAAGGGGTGCAGAGATGTTGTAGCAACCTGGCCAACAGAAGG
The DNA here is from genome assembly GCA_025447755.1 of Corythornis vintsioides. Classification (NCBI taxonomy): domain Eukaryota; kingdom Metazoa; phylum Chordata; class Aves; order Coraciiformes; family Alcedinidae; genus Corythornis; species Corythornis vintsioides. The sequence goes on from JAOEGS010020072.1 coordinate 7,372, forward strand.
CATAACTGTACAGAAGAAATGCCCCGTGGTAAATGGAGACTGTGTGTGTTTTGGGGGGAGGGGTGGGAGAGGACAAGCCACCGACCACAGCTCTTCTCTGTGTATACGTTTAAACTGAGTATCATCTTTTTGTGTATAGTTAAGTTCTCAGATTTGTAAGCTTTTATACATCATTTCATTGAATAAAAACTGAATTAAATGGGGTATGATTTATTGAGTTCAAGGTGAAAGGTTGAGGGGGGTTCAGTCTTCCTGAAAGAGCTCTTACTGAATTGTCTTAAAAGCCAAGCTATATATTTTGTTGATCACACTAAAACTTTTGTCAGATGAACAAATAGCTTACTGAGGCTTACAACTGGGTTTAGCACAAAAAGTCAGTACATAGTGGTTTTTTCCATTTTATTATGACATGACAGTTATCATGAGGTTTATTGTAAGTAGTGTTGAGTTTATTTCTTTCATATTAGAATAATAGATTTTAAATCAATTGATTTTTCTACAAAATTTAAGTGTTTTGAGGTTAAAAAATTAACGTTACAGAACTCCTCTAGTATTGCCCATTTTAAAACTTGTCTAGGATTTTCATCTACCAATGTAATTTCTTTAAATGTGTGGTTTTCTTTTTTTAATTTCATCTCAAACTGAAATGCTCTCAAAGTAGGAAAGCAATAAATCTTTCCTAATTCAGGATAAGGTTGGCTTTCAAGTTAACTGTTGTTTAAAGGGTAGTCTCAATTCTTTTTTCCTCTACAGCTGCTAAAGGTGCTGCTGCCTCAGCTATTAGTTACTGCTTAGTCAGATGTGTTTTGGTTGGTTGGGGTTTTTTTTGTTTTGTGTTTCTTTGGGTTTGTTTTTGTTTGGGGGTTGGTTGGTTGGTTGGTTTCAGAGCTCCAGCACTGCTCCAGTGCAGAGTACAATAGTTAACTCCTCAGGTGGTTGATTGTATCAGAGGGTCCACATGGCCACACCATTTTTTGTGGGACATTCAGCAGCCCGGGGTCCTTAACCTTCTTCCTCCTCTAACCTCTCACTCTCCACCATTCGCAGAACATTATTTTTGCTCATTTACATGTTTAATGAGCTCAAGTGAACTGATTCCACCAAAAAAACAACCAGTCTTTAAAAAATGCTATTTTTCTGACAAATCTGTTCCTTATTTTAGCTCTGCAGGTAGCCCAGGTTGTGCTAGGGCAGAAAGGAGCAGGGAGGAGGCTTAATGAAGCCAGTGTTGCTGCTGGAGACATCCAGAGTGAAGAAAATGGGAGGCATCACCTCCCACTTGGGCAAGTCCCTCACCAGGTGGGCAATGTGGTCTCACAAGCCCGTGGACTGCCCAGAGAGAAGGAGCAGTGTAGGGCAGGGAACATGCAGCTGGGAAAGAAGTTGTTTATGACAGCACTGCTGCTGCAAGAAACATGAAATTGCAGGCTTGGCAGAGACATTTTCACCTGTTCATATTTATTTTTAAGTAATAACCCTGTCAGGTAAAGAGAAAAAAAAAAGTCACAATAAAGAGATTATTTTTATATGTGTTCATCTATGATAATGGTTTATTTTAAATACCCTTTATTGTCTGGTGTTCCATAGTCATGTTTATAAGTCATTGCCTCTCACCACTTAAGCAATTTTTTTTTTCCCCTACAACAAATTTGGAACAGTATATTCTGGTTATTAACAAGCTGCATGAAGAATTTGGGTAATTACAGCACAAGTATAGTTTTGTTCAAGCTTCTTTGTTAAATCCCTTGTGAATTAGAGCTAAATTCAGGTTTTATCTTTCAACTTGTGATTCAGAAAATTGTGACCAAGTTACTCATTACTCAATTCAGTCCACTCACCTGCTCAACTTGTGCATTTTCTACCAAATGAAAGAAGACAGCTTTGCAGGAACTACTGAGCAACCAGTGAAAATCTGCCATCACTCAGGGCTGTGGGCTGGACCTTCAGCCCCAGTGTGTTTCCAAAGGAGTAACTTGAAAGCTCATTTTCTGGGCACATCACTTAAGAAGACAGCTCTGCCTTGACTTCTGAAGTACCAGATGCCTACAAATCTATCAGATCAGTGCAAAGAACAGGTAAGGATCCCTTCTGAAAAGAAAGTCCTCTGCAATCAGTCAATATTTTTCATCAACTTTGTATCAAGTATCTTCTTCATCACTGGCATGATAATCATTCTGCTTCTGCAGTGGGAAAATTTATTGCAAGATACTGATGTTAAAATTGAATAGTTTAAACTGTGCTGTTTATACTGCAGGTCCTTGAGCAGCTGTCAGTAACTGTTGGCACTCCTTGCAGTGCCTCTATTTGAGCCCTTGTGCCAAAGGAGCTGTCAGCAGGTTTTCCATATATTCAGTCCATGTCTGTTTCCTTGGCCAAAAGCAAACCCTCCTTGGAATCTTAAGAAATCTTCTCAGAGAAGAGAGAAACAGCCAAAAAATGCAAGTTAACACAAAGGAGGTACCTTAACATTCCACTGTGCCTCATCACAAAACCAGTCTCCAATCTGCTATTTGTTTCAGGCCTGGATTTGAAGCAGCCCCTCCACTTTTTAAGGGACTTTGCATATAAATCCACCTTTCCTTCAGTCCTGTTCCTTAATTGCTCAATCACAGGGCTAAAGCATCTTACATTTTGTAAGAACTGTATCATGCAATTCCAGTTTTATCAGTGAATTATTTTGTGAAGTCTCACGGTTCATTTGGGTCTCTTAAATTAACAGAACAAAGGACTCTACTGAGTTTATTGGGTAAAAATCAAAGGCTCAATCACCTTTCAAAAAAATACTCTAAATTCTCAGTCTGCTGCTGGACCTGATACCGAAGGCTTTTTTGGGAAAATCTGGCATATTCCTGCCTCCCAGCTCCAAAGTCTGCTCTTACCTACCCTTGCTTTGGGCTCCTGTATCAATGGGGAATGTGGTAAAGTGGTAGTCATGAAATGCCACCATCCTCTCGGTGCTGGAATCATCAGCAGGGCAAGTAGCAGCCACTTGCACTGCCACAGGATGGAGCTTCAACCTTGGTTTCCTGCATGCTCATGCTCTTGGGTCAGTGATGAAAGATGTAGGTAGCCCAGAGCCCTAAAATCCTCTGTCTTAGCCATTACTTAAGTCATATTCTGTCCCCACCATCCCTGCATACACATCCCTCTGCCTGTCAGGAGGCCCGCCCAGCCACTTGCTGTTCACCAGGTGGTGTCAGCTTATTCAACACACTCAGAGATGGGTTCTGCAAAGGCCTTTTCCATGGGCATCGATGCTTGGTGGTGACTGTGGGTGTCCCCAGTTTGCTCTCTTCCTTTGGCATAGAAACTGGCAGCTCTTTTCCCATTACATTTACTGTAGCTGAGGTCTACCTCTGTGTTTTTGTCATCTGTGGTATATAGTGATGTATCTGCTAACACACACTGGAGGACCTCTTAGAAGAAAAGTCCCCCTGCTTGCTTTCCATCACACTGTGGCTGTCCCCTCTAGCACGCCAGGGCACAGGAGAGCCTCAGCACTCCAGCTGCTGGTGAATCCTCTTCCAAAAGAGTTTTGGGATCAGCTGGCATATTGCTGCCTCCCAGATCCAAAGTCTGCTCTACACCTTTCCTGTGGCTTGTTGCGCTTAGTTCCAAAGGCTTCTAGGATTCCCAGAAACTACCAAGAGTTCCTTTTGACAGGCTTCAGACCGGCAAGTCTGGTTCTGCACACATTTGAGGCGCAAGCCAGATCGACTTGAGAGAAAACCCGGTGAGCCTCCTTCTGTGTGAAAGGCACGCGGTGCGTTTGCAGAAGACAGCACTAGATGGTGCCGTCACACCAGCGCAAACACCCGGGCGCCTTGGCGCGACTGCCCTGCCCCGGGGCCGGCACTGCAAACCCCCGAGTGTTTCTACAAACGGAGCCTGCGCTGGGAAACCAAAGGGAGCAGAAAGGACTCTCGCCGCCCTGCCTCGCAGCAGCCTTGCCCCAGAGGGCAGAGCACGATGGGCCGCAGGACGCTCAGAAGCACCATGTCCTGGTGTCCGTGTCCAGCAGCAGGTACACAAAGAGGGACCTTTCTGCGTGTGTAATGGTGAGAATAAAAATTCCCTTATACTGCTGCACCTGCCTCACAGGCTTGACCAGCACCAGGCTGGTGCCTTGGTGTCATTCAACCGTTCAGAAGGCGGGAAACTTTCACTGCCATTCACCTGGCCTCATCCTCAGTCTCCGGGCAAGGGTGCTCTGTGCTATGAGAAGACCTGTGGGAGGGCCTTGGGTGAATATCTCTCTTTCCCATTGTATGCACTTAGAAGTAATGATGAGAGATAGATAGATAGATAGATAGATAGATAGATAGATAGATAGATAGATAGATAGATAGATAGATAGATAGATAG